>LJJS01000282.1:0-43077 GCA_001447215.1 Diaporthe aspalathi
AAAATCGGACACTATGTGATATCGGACACCATCTGGTAAACCACGTTATATATTATTTTAATATAATGCTTATTTTATTGCTTATAGTGTAGCGGTGTGGGGCGCCGTCTTATATAGACTTTTTTAAAAATTAGAATTCCTCTTGCATCAGCTTAATCCTCCGTTAATATTTAGACTTGCCTCGGTTATGTACTTGCTCCGGTATTATGTTAAAAACAGGCTTGTGAATCGGGTGCAAAATGTCTTTTGATTTGCAACTAGAATCAGGGCCATTAAGGCCGCGAACTGCTTAGCTGTCATGTAGCCATTTTTCGGGTCTTAGTTTCTTCACGTGTTGTCTACTTAGGAGACCTGGAATCACATAAGGCTTTGGTTATATAAACCTTTTCTTACTGCTTATAATTGAGACGAGCAGTCCCCGCCACTCTCCGTCTCAAATAATCCTATGAATAAAGGAACCAGTCCAACCCTTTATCACAACTTTCAATCTACATTGCGCCTGTCACCAGACACAAACCAGGCCACTCCATCATCATGAGACTCTTCGCCCCCTCGGCTATCATCCTCATTCTTGCTGGCTCCGTTACTACCAGCCCTATCTATTCTGGTCCTGACAATTCAAGCTCCATCGATGCACGATCTGTCGACTTGGCAACCTCTGGCCCAACCTGTGCGCGTCAGACACTAACTGCGCGGTATTACTACGAGATAAAAATCCCTAATATAGACCCCGATCGGTATCAGATTACAGAAATTTGCGACAAACTCTGGGCTGGGCTTGCTAAACGGAGACTCTGTTCGGTCATGGGGAGTAACGGCTGTGAGAAGGCCGCCACTGGTGGTGTCGGCAACACCCTTCGCTGGTATTTCCATGCTGAGTACTTTTGCGGTGGCGACGTGGTTGAGGAAGCGTATTGGAACGCGTACCAAAATCTCTGGGGGCCCCTCGACTGCCCTTGGCCTTGAATGGTTTCGCATCGGAGTTTTGATGATATTGTTTTGCAGTTAGGCGGCTGGCAGACCCTGCAAGGGGGCCGATGGCCGGCCAGGGGGTCTGCGTTTTACTGGGGCATTCTGTACCTACTTCCATCCATGATTCCGACAAGCTTTTACCCTCATCCTCTACGGACTCGGCCTTATGGAGGAAGCTCATGGGATACCTGTCTTGTATGGAATACGAGACCGTTGGAGAGGCCAGGTGTGAAGGTGGAGGAGAGACTGCAGAGCAAAGGTGCCGCACTGTGTGAGGAGGGCGGGAAGGCCTGGGTGAGCAGGCTGGGGCTGACTTGGAATACCGATTCAGTATATTTCAGGATTGATGGATTGATAATTTCTTTTTATTGACTTACTTAATTTTTGACAACTACATACAACTCTGTGGCGAGGTGGTCCCAGTGCTTCCAGATGTCAGTGCCGTTCATAACCAGGGTGGCAGGGGTGGTGGATTGCGTAAGGTGGGCCGGGTCCAGTTGAGAACGGCCTAGTGCCAAGGCCAGGCCACGGAATCCGCTGAAGCTTTCCTCCGGACCGCTGCGTAAATTTCTATATGAAAACTCGACCAGCTTGAACCTGCCCAAGCTCCATCTCGCGTCAACGTTGATCAACAACAACACGCAGCAACAGCTCACACCCCGCCTGCACCAGGAAGCAACGAACTGTTACTGAGAACACCAGAGCTGCTAGAATGTGATCTGTTTCTTGCGAGCTCTGTGACACTCTCAGCTGGTGCTCGACCTGCAAACCATGGCCGCCCCGTCACGAACGCCCCATGTGCCTGAGGGCATGGAGGGCTTTACCGTCGGCATCATCGGCATGGGCGACATGGGCAAGATGTATGCTCGGCGACTCGCCGCAGCCGGCTGGAGGTAATCGCCCGTCCCTTTTGCATCCTACTCGGTCCTAAGGCCGACTTGCTGCAGCCAACCCTTGAGCCGGTAAGTGTGACTTCCTGAGCAGTTCCCCGCCACCGCTGGCACACAACATCCCCTCCCTCCTCAATGATGACTTGAGTGCATTTGGCTAGAGTATCGCCCATGGACCATCTCGGTCTGTGGGCTTTCCATGATGAAAAATCTCAGCTACCTTTAAACTTTGTCTGAAGCACGCACACAAACACCTCATGTCTGCTCATTTGATGGTCAGGAATACGGCTGACCTCGCTCTCAAGACCCAGGAACATAGCGGCTTTCCGCTTGCCACAACACCGTGACTGGCCACGCTAACCGTCTTCCTTATCGGGCAGGATCAAGGCTTGTGACCGCATGGACAAGTTTGAGAGCCTGCGGGAGGAGTTCGCAGACAATGTACGGTCTTGCTACCACGCCCCGTGTACCTCAGCGTGACCCAGTGCAGGCAGCATGCTGAGACGTGGTCATTCTAGAATAATATACAGATTCTCCAAAACGGACATCTTGTCTCCAGAACGAGTGACTACATCCTCTACAGTGTAGAAGCCGCAGTGCTCGGCAGCGTCGTAAAAGAATATGGCCCTTGTGCGCTCGCATCCTTCATAACCACAGCACCGAGTCCTCACTCACCAGTCCTGTCACAGCTACAAAGTTGAACGCCATTGTCGGTGGCCAGACATCCTGCAAGGCGCCTGAGATTGAGGCATTCGAGGCGCACCTGCCTCCAGATGTGGACATAGTCTCATGCCACTCGCTACACGGGCCCAACGTGGACCCGAGGGGCCAGCCTCTGGTCAGTTTGCCCCGGCAGTACAGCTGCGCGAAGGCGACAGCCGCTCACCAAGACGCTCGCAGGTCCTCATCAAGCACCGCGCCTCGGACGAGTCCTTCGCCAGGGTCGAGGCCGTCCTCAGGTGCCTCGACTCCAAGCACGTGTACCTCTCGGCGCGTGAGCACGACCGCATCACGGCGGACACCCAGGCGGTGACCCACGTGGCCTTCCTGTCGATGGGCAAGGCGTGGCACGCGATGCAGCAGTTCCCGTGGGAGGGCGCGCGGTACGTGGGCGGGATCGAGAACGCAAAGATCAACCTGACGCTGCGCATCTACTCGCAGAACTGGCACGTCTACGCGGGGCTGGCGATCCTGAACCCGGAGGCCCGCAAGCAGATCACGCAGTACGCGCGCAGCACGACCGAGTTGTACAAGTTGATGCTCGAGGGCCAGCACGACGAGCTGCGGCGGCGCGTGTACGCGGCAAAGGACAAGGTGTTCGGCAGGGAGGGCGACTACGACGGCGGCAAGTGGCCCACGGCGCCGCTGCTGCAGGACAGCCTGCTCGACCGCTTCAGCCTGGGCAAGAAGCCCGAGGCCGGCAAGGCTCTGCCCAACAACCACCTGAGCCTGCTCGCCATGGTCGACTGCTGGAGCGCCCTGGGCATCGTCCCCTACGACCACATGATCTGCTCCACGCCGCTGTTCCGCCTGTGGCTGGGCGTCACCGAGAACCTGTTCCGCCACCCGGAGCGCCTGGACGATGCCCTGCGCACCGCCGTCGAGGACAACACCTTCCGCTCCGACGACCTCGAGTTCACATTTGCCGCGCGGGGCTGGGCCGAGTGCGTCTCGCTGGGCCACTTCGAGACCTGGATGGAGAGGTTCAAGGTGACGCAGCGCTTCTTCGAGCCGCGGTTCACCGAGGCCACCAAGATCGGCAACGCGATGGTCAAGGCTGTCCTTGAGACGACGCCCTCCGCGTAGGAAAGCAAGTGGAAAAAATGATAAACAATGGCGCGGGACGGTCCCCGCGGCGGCACCAATGTGAGTTGCTGTGGCGCCAAGGACTTGTTCGCATTGGGGGACTTCGGACGGTGTCTGAAGTCTCGGGCTGGGCCGCGGCAATTGCTTGCCGCCGGCCTACCATCGTGCAAGAGGCCGCTTTAGCAGCGACCCTACGACGCACCACACGTTTTAGCGGTTGCGCAGTCGCGAAGGTATTGCCTGTTCGGGGAGTACGAATACGGACTTTGGTGTGGCGAGAGCTCGGAAGGCTAGTCTCCTCCAGGCACGGCATCGGTTCCCCAGAGGCAGATCAAACGGGCCATGAGCTTGTGTGGGATTGAGCCCATGTGTTTTGAAACATGTCGCCGAAAGTTACTAGTCACCCCACAGACCTAACCTTAATTGCTGGCATATGAATTTGACGATGGCTTGCGGTTGATCGCAAGCCCTTTGTCGAATCCTCACCCGCACCATGGTAGCGCCGCGCCCACGTCATCTGAAAGTTGTGCGTTTGAGATCTTGTGCCTATGTTGTATGAGCCTCCAAGCAGGGAAATTGTTCTCTCTCTTAAAGACAAGAGGGGGGGGCACCTCCAGCTTCAACCACTGCGGTGTCTTCTCCTCTTTCCCAATGTCGGTGTGTGTGATAAGGCTGGCTGGTCAGCCTCACCTAGACATCACTTAATTGCGAGACAGAACCCTAATTTTCCCTTGGCCAGGTTGAACAATGTTTGGCCTTGCTAGAGTTGTGTATACCGTGGTGGGCCTGGTGCATGTCATCCTCGCACAGCAGGTGAGCCCAGCGAAAACACACGAGATCCACTTTATAATACGTCTAGACACCAAGGCTGACCACGCATGAAGCTCTTCCCCAACGAACCGGCATGTGCAGTAAGCAAACCTCGTCATACCCCCTAGTCGTGGTGTGATCGTGCGCGTCTGACAGATATGACCAGGAACGCTGCTACGCGGACGCGGTCTCGGTCAGTGGCTGCGACCAACAGGACCTGGCGTGTCGATGCCAGGCCACGAACCTCGCCGGCATCGGCCTTGCCGGCGGGCCGTGCTTCCTCGCGCAATGTAGCTTTTCCGACCTCTCGATACTTTCGTCCGCGTTGACGGCCGCGTGTTCCTCAACCGCAGCGCCGACGCCAGCGGCCACGCAGTCGACCGCCGCAGGCACGGTGTTAGCATCGCCGTCCTCGTCACCGTCACCGTCACCGTCATTGGCATTGTCCTCGGACCCAGCGTCAACCCCCACGAGCACGGCCCGCCGGGTCAACACAGCCGCGGCGTCCGGGGATGTGATAGCCGCGGTACCCACGCCCTCCGCCGCCGCGGCGCAGGTGGTTCCTGACAACGGCATGATGGCGGCCAGCGATGGCCAGGGCCAGGGGCGGGGCCAGACACTCAACGCGGCGGCCATAACGGGGATCGTGGTGGGCGCGGGCGCGGTAGGGCTCGTCGGCGGGATCCTGTTGTACTTCTTCACCGTGGTGCGGAGGCGCGAGATGGACCAGGCGCAGTGGGACGAGCTGGAGCGGGAGAAGGCGGCGATGCAGAGGTCGCTCCAGGAGCTCAAGATGGCCGTCCAGCGCGCCGGGACGTTTGACAGCATGGACGAGAAGAAGGGAGGCGGCGCCGCGGACCGGAAGCGGCCGAGGACCATCAACCTGACCGGGAGTAAGGGCCCCGGGGAGCTCGGGGTGCCGTCGAGGATATTTGAGCTGCCTGCTTCACCTGCTAGACTGGAGAAGATCTGATGGGGCTCCAGCTTCAGGTGGTAGAGCTGAGAAATAATTGGGAAAGAAACAAGTAAATAAGTTGCGATACCCCTTTTTATTCGCCACTAGATTTGAGAACAATTTCAGCCATCTACCGGCTCGCTGGTACTGGTAATGTAGGGAAAACCGGTGCCATGAGAATACCTCGAGTGAGCTTCCTGGGCGAGATATCTGGACGTGAACAGTCCTGTGCGACCCAACCCCAAGTCCCGACCTGCCTTCGAACTTTCTGGTGGTCAGCCTCCTCTGGACGGAACGACCTGGAGGCGGCATGAAGGGGCATCTCGATGAAGAAAAAGCGTGCGACCTCGGCCTGGTACGAGGCAGTGGTGTGGTTCCTACTGGGCGAACGGGAGGCGATGGAGGATGGGGTCGTGCCGGTGCAGTGGTTGATCGCGACCCGGCCGTAAAAATCTTTCAGGAGTAACTGTGGCCCCTTGGGAACAAGAAGATGTATGTGCAGGCTCAGAAATCTCTGGAGCTCGATCCCGGGTTGCCCCTAGGGAGGTCAAGCTGCCGAGTTCTAGCAACAAATGGCAGAACTCGCCTTACTTTTGGTGGGCAGAACAACTTACAGGTAATTCCCCTTCGGGATAGATACTCTTGGCCAGTAGCTTCAGCTGTTCGTCATTGAGCCAATCGCGGCGAGAAGGAGTTTGCGCAGCATCAGTGACCAGCCATCATGGAGCCGAGTAGGGAGAACCTCACGACCGGGGGAGGCGGACTGTCCAGCCAGGCGTTCGGGTCTGGGCAGATAGCTACCTACACCGAGGCCATGGATTAGGTATTCAAATGAAGAATATGGCAGGAGTATGGAGGGATAAAGCTCTGTAGATACCGACAGGCAATTCTTTTTGCTGCGATTTCTGAGCTCGTGTCCCGTCACAACGGACGTGCATGCAGTCGATATTCTACCAAAACCCTCCCTGACTTGTCTTCTAATGTGCTCACTCACGTGCATATCACCCCATCAAACTCATGTTTGCTGGGTTGCATTATCTTGGCAAGGTATTTGCCCTCCCTAGGACACCATGATCATGAGCCCTAGTCGAGGTTGGATAATGAGAGGGGCTGCTGCAAATCACATATCTGGAAGCATCAACTTGTAATATCACGAATCATCTATCATGTCTCAGCATTTTAGTTGCGACCAAATCTAGTCAAGAACCTTGCCCTTGGTCTTCCCGTACCCTAGGGTAGGTGACCCAACCATATCCTGCGTCACAAAAGAGGTCACTTGTTCCATCCCCAGGCCCATCTGATCGTTGAGCATTGACATGGAAGAAGATAACAGAAGAAGAAATCGTCTTTGGTATCCTCAGAAATCAAGAGAAACGCCCCCTGGCCTCATGCAGTGTCTTTTTCTTTCCCCCCGACTCCCTGCCCTGTACGTCTAGCGCACGAAATATTCCTCATACCCTTGGGGTCTACTTTGGAAGTTTGAATCAAGAAAGAAAAGGGTTCCATGGCGGCAGGCTGAGTCAGTGCCCCACGCGAAGAAAATATCAAACGGGTATCCGCGCGTTCCGAGCGCGAACAAAAGGAATAGGTAGTGTGTGAATAGAGCCTGAGTACTCATCCTCTCAGGCGAGGATCTTCGCCAGATCCCGTCCGTTTGCAACCAAGGCCTCCCGGCAACCGCCGCAGATGCGCACGGTGCAGTGTGAGCAACAGAACCTCGCGCCGGCATCCTCAACCTTGCACGCCATGCATGCGACAGGGTGCTGCTCGTTCTTGCTGGCGACGAAGCGCGCATGGCCCGTGAAGCAGTCGAGCTGGCTCGCCTTGATGGGCGGCGCCGGGATGACGTCGCCCGGGAAAAAGAGCTTCGAGTACTCAGCCGCGGGGAAGTAGTTCGCCTCACCCGGCGAGGCGGGCACGCCAACGCCTGCTTTCTCGGTGCCGGCCGGGGCAAGCTGCTTGGTCTCCGGGTCCCGTTGCGCTGGCTGTGGGGAAGTGGAAGCCTTGATGGTTGAGGCGTCGCCGTCGTCGCTGATGGCGATGGAGGGGATAGAGGTGGTACTGGTAGACTTGATGTGGCCTGGAGAAAGTGAGGCTGCCATTTCCGCGACGGATCCTTGCGCTTGAGACGAGACTGCAGTTGAGGAGGGAACGGCTGGAGAGGGCGCCGCCTGGGATGCGGCGGCTGGAGAGGTAGCAGCAGGAGAGTGAGCAGAAGGAGAGGCAGCGCCCGGTGAGGACCGGCCTGGGGGAGCCGGAGATCTTGGCAAGCCCAGACGGCCGGAAGCGTTCCCCGGGGCAGGTGGGCCCCTCGACGAGCTTCTTGGTGGCAACGAGGGGAGTGGACCTGACGGCGGCGGAGCGGCCGGGGCCGGGGCGGCGGCGCTGTGGACGACGTCCTCGGGGATGAGGCTCAGGGGCCTACCCTCGGTCGGAGGGGTGACGGGTGATGCGGGCGACGCTGGAGACCTCACACTTGGAAAGTTGGCGTCAACAGGGGATTCATCATGGGCGTACTCCGGGGTTGGCGGGCGTTCGATGCGTGGCGACACCGCTGGACCAGCTTCGGATGATGCTTTGAATCCATCTTCAACCTCCTGCGCATATTGAGAGAAGCCGTCCAGGTCCTCCTGAGGCTTTGTGCTGGCCATGATCTCAGGTCGTGGATTTCTGGGCAGGGTCTTGTTTGAAGGTGATGGTCGGATGTTACGGCCGGGAAAGGATTGAAAGCCCTTGAAGATAGGCGAGTCCAGAGAGGACCCGGCAAAGGCGGGTCTAGGCTTCGGGAGAGAAGGACCGTCTTGTTGCAGAGTCCCAGCTTCCTGTGCCGAAGCTGCTGTGGAGCCGTGTGAAGAGGTGAGCTTGAGCTGGGGGACAGTCAAGGGCTTGTCTGATTTTAGAGATCTCCTGCGCCAAAGTTGTGGCTGTGAGGCTGATTGGTCAGCCATGGGCGAGGAGGAGTTGTTTGCCTGCTCGGATGGTGTCGAGGTAAGGGCCTTGGAGCCTTTGGGAGTCATGGGCCTTTGAATTTCCTTTGTAGGTGGTGTAGGAGGACGAGTGTCTGTGTGAGCTTCTAGACCAGCACCGTGCAGAGGATGTGGGGCATTTGATTTCATTTCCGAAGAAACTGGAGTTGGCAAGTATAATGGCGACACCAGGTCCAGTTTTGTGCTTCCTCCTCCAAGGGTGTCCTTGGGCAGGACCTTTGGGTTCGGCGGTGACGTTTCCGTGAAGGAATATCCAGTAGCTGTTGTGTCCTCTGAATACCGGGTCGCCGAAGAGTCCTCTGTGCCGTAGGCTGAAAAAATGCTTGACAGGGACTCAACGGGAGACACATTGCCAACCTGGGCTGGTTGTGGATGCGGTGGGCTCTGAGTGTTGTTCCCGCCAGTCCCGTTACCCACCGGCTTCCTCCTTATAACAGCGGGCGGGCTGTTCATCCTTGTCAGGCCCGGAAGTGGAGGGAGTGGCGACTCTGACAGTTTGGCAGCGGCCATGGTTGACGATGCTTTGGCGGCCGAGTCCTTGGGAGGCGGTGGTGGGCGAGAGGAGGCCAGGGAGTCCTTTCTTGCGGGCAGCACAACAATGGGCCTGGTAATGCTGGCAGGCGGTGGTGGGAGATGCGGAAGAGCTTTTGTGTGGCGCGAGGAAGCCCAAGCCTTGGAGGGCGTGAGGGATGAGGTCTCCATCATATATGCTGCGCAATGGCCCCTTTTCCCGCAGAGGTTGGAAACCCAATTTAGGACCGGGAGGCTTCTCAGTGGCCGAAGCAGGCCGTCGCACAGGGTCTGCCTATTACGCAGCGTTATGCTTACCGGGCGCAGATATTGCCCGTGATCCAAGCAGACACGACGGAGAGAGAGGCGTCGGGCCAGGGGAGGGGGCGAGGGGGAAGGGGGCCGGAACTGCCCAGTGGTGCACGACGGGTCTCGTCCAGCGAGCGTGCAAGCATGCGATCCCGAGGGTATAACAAGGTTTCCGCCGTTGTATCCTTGGTGGTGAGTGGACGACTGCAAGCAGGACCCGCCTGCTGGTGTTGCAAGTATATTTTTGGACAAAGAATGCCGCAGACAGACAACCAGAGCCGGAACTGGGACTCCTGTTATTGAGGCCGGAGGACTGGTGAGGGATTCCGAGTAGCCCTGGCGATCCCCGTCCCAGCTGTGCGCCCTATGGGCTTGCGAGCCTCGAACCCGGTCCACCCTCCTCGGTGTCTGGGTGCCTGGGTGCTTGGGGTGCCCAGAGGCGCCCTCGAGGGCTGAAGTCTGTGTGAGGAGATCGTCCCTGAATATCTGAAACAGCCGCTACTTCTTGTGGAGCTAAGGAGCCTGGGGATCCCGGCACGGCCCCTTGCAACAGACCGTCATCTGTCCAGCAGCCAGTAAAACCGCCGAGTTATCGATAAAAGGCTGCATGCAGATGATGACAGCAGGCGGCTGGGCAGCTGGGTGGGCTGCCAGGGGTTGGAGGGTTGAAGGGTTCACGGAGCATCCTTCCACCAAGCCAGCGCGGATGTGCCGGGGATTATTGCAAATGCTGTGCCACAGGACATTTATGAGTTTGTGTGTCTCGGCTGCCGACTGGCATGACAGTCGAATCTCCAGGACATGGTCGGTGTCACACGATGAGAAACGTGCCAGACCCGGGCAAGAAGAGAAGGGAAAACAGCTCCTCAGCCACAACAGATCGACAGGGGTCTGTCAGAAAAATTTCAAGACAGCTCCTTCTATCAGTCTGTTTGTTGACTCCTCGCGCCCGCCACCTGGAGGAAAGATCCTCGCTGTCGGTCTGCCCAGCACTGATGTGCGTGCACTGCAGCTTGCCCGGGGCCCAGCTCGGGAGCGTTCCATGTCGACGGTCCGGGGATATCCCTCTAGAAGCTGGTCTCTCAGGATCCTCATTACCTCCGGCCCAGAGGCAGCCCACAGCAGGATCTAGGAGTGTTGTTTTCTGCGGTACCTGCGGACATACTGTACTGTACATAGCAGGGCTGCAACTTCGGCCCAACGTTGCATGTGCATTTGAAATGACACCTCGATGACGGTCCGCGGATGAGTGATCCGACAGAGACACGCCGAGTTCAGGCTTGATAAATGAGCTCCAGGAAGATTCCTACGAAGCGGCATAAAACTGCAGACCCGTCCGTCCCCTCTTTTTATTTCCGAAGACAAACCTTTTCAAGCTTGTCGTGATCCGGCGGCAAGGGGCCAACATGCCCCCAAGCATGGTTCGTCTGGTGTTGCCGGCTAGCTGCAGCAAGGTGGGATGGCAGCAGCAGGAATGCAGGGGGGTGGGGGAGTGAGATTTGAGATGAATGCCAACATTTGTGGGCTTCTAGATCTCGCCGAGCTTGGCCTGGGCGTCGTTGCAGCGTGATGTGATGTGTACCTGCGTCCAGCCGAAGACGTAAATGCCGCGCAGTGATATCGTGCGGTGCCTATTTTGATGAGAGACCGGTAGCCTGCAGCGGATATATGATGTGTGACCGGAGGCCACATGGCTGGCCAGACGCAGGTTCGTGTCCGCCGACGTGTTTGACGGACGCGCGAGAGAGAGCTGCGTCGTCTGCTTCCCAGTAACGGATGGTACGCCCCATCCTGAGGGTGCACAAGACCACCATGTGCCGACACTCAGATCGCGCGTGGATTTCACCTGCACATGTGCGGCTGTGTCAAGACTCAATGCAGTGCTGCACAGTATGGCTTCGACTGGTTATGTTCAAACAGCTCTTGGTTTTCTCACGTCCGAGACACCATGCGCGGTGACAACCCACCTCGGCCGATACCAGACGCAGCGAGTCAACCAACCCTGAGGCAAGTATTTCATCCTGAGACTCGTCGAGTCCGCTGTTCCTTCTCGGCAAGTACTAGTGGTAGCCCCGTCCTGGAACGCAGGGCTTCAATGCACGCGGTGCTCGTCCACCGGTATGTAGGCATTGTGATGAGCCGGCTGGCGATTCCGGACCGGAGATACTGGGCCGTCCCCGCAATCGGCGGCCACGGCAGGTCCCTGCGCACGAAGCCCGGATGACGAAATCACCCCGGTCGTGCTTGGCCGATGAAGCTGCCATTCCTCCTCCTCAGACGTTGTTGCTAGAGCAGTAAGCGTTTCCTCGGGCTCGTGATTTCTTACCTGCGTTAAAGATGGCCCTGGACGACCAACCACAACACCCTTGGGCAACCGAGACAAGTCCGCTCCTGCGCCCCGGTCGTGCCGGCGATGTCGACGGCGCCGCCGTCAGGGCAGCAAATGGCGCACTTTCTGAGCCTTCGGCGTCGGGACTATCGGACTCGAGCAATGGTGCTCAAGGGGGAGACCGGGCCTCCCCTCCCGCAGGGGACGAGGTTGACGAGGGCACACGCGAAGGCATTCCCGAGATGGCAAAGAGGCTGCACATCTTATTGCCCGCAATAGGCATTGGGATCTTCCTGTGCGCCCTGGATCAACTCCTCGCGGTGGCAACAGTGAGTATTCGATTTGATCTTTCGAGCTTGTCACAAACTCTCCTCTGTTGTGTCCCTTCAGAGACTGTGTGTGGTGCATTGGACACGGCATAGTGAGCCTTGGGTGTCTACGGCCAAAGGGTTTGGATGGTGTGGAATGTCATTTCTGGTTCCTCCCTTCTCTCCGGGTCATTCGCTACGGTTCTAATGCCAGAGAACCTGCAGTACGCCAAGATCGGAAGCGACCTCAAGGCGCTCAACTCGACCAGCTGGATAGCCACTGCGTGAGTCCTGACCTCCACACACCTACCTCGCCGCTCCCGCCTTAGATCAGAGCTGACGGCGTGATCAAGGTACTTCCTCACCCTGACGAGCTGCCAGCCCCTGTACGGCAAGCTCTCCGACATCTTCGGCAGGAAGGAATGCCTCCTCTTCTCCTATGTCGTGTTTGGCCTGGGCTGCCTGGGCTGCGGCCTGGCGCAGGACATCACCCAGCTCATATTCTCGCGGGCCGTGGCGGGCGTCGGCGGAGGGGGCATGAACGCTGTCGTCTCCATCCTGCTGACTGACATTGTGCCCCTGCGGGAGCGCGGCGTGTGGCAAGGTTACATGAACATTATATTCGGCGCTGGGACTGCCACCGGCGCGCCATTGGGCGGCCTGCTTGCGGATTCTTTGGGATGGCGGTGGTGAGTGACCTACCTGAACGCCATAGTGTCTGTGTGCTTGAGTAGCCGGAGTGTCGAGAGGTGCCGCCCAAGCTGACGCAACTACCACAGGTCTTTCATTGGGCAGGTACCCGTGGTCATGATCGCGTTCGTCACCGTCTACTTCGTGCTCCACCTCCCCAAGAGGGACGACTCCCACTGGAGGGAGAAGCTCGCCCGGGTCGACTTCCTCGGCGCCTTCTTCCTCGTGTCGGCCGTGCTCTGTCTCCTCCTCGGCCTCGACAACGGCAGCAACGAGGGCTGGTCCAAGACGCAGACCATCGTGCCGCTCGCCATCTCCCCTGGCCTCTTCGCCGCTTTCGTCTTTATCGAGGTCCGCGTGGCCTCCCACCCCTTCGCACCGGGCCATGTCATCTTCGAGCGCTCCCTGTTCGCCGCCTACCTGTGCAACTTCTTCGGCATGCTAGGGCAGATGCCCGTCCTCTTCTTCCTGCCACTGCTATACCAGGCGGTCGACGGCGTCTCGGCTGTCCAGGCAGGGCTGCTGCTGATGCCGGGCTCCATCTTCGGCGTCGGCGCCTCGCTGGGCTCTGGGTTTGTGATGCGGCGGACGGGCCGCTTCTTTTGGATCAACGTGGCCGGCTGGGGCCTGCTTCTGCTCGGTATCGTGCCCATGGTCTTCTTCTCCGGCCCCTGGGTCAAGTCAGAGGCTGGGACCTCGATCGCGTTGGCGATATTAGCCCTTGGTGCTGGGACCGGTGAGCACTTCCCCCCTTTGAGTCAGAGCATTTGCTCTCTTGGCTCTATCCTAGGCCCAACCTTACTGTCTGCCTGTATCTCTAAATGATTGGAACTAACCGAGGACAACCATGCAGGCATCACCACAAGCCTGGTTGCGCTCATCTCCAACGCCGCCAGGGAGGACGCGGCAGTCGTCATCGCCTGCAGCTACCTCTTCCGGTCCCTCGGGTCCGCCATCGGCGTCAGCGTCGCCTCGGCCATCCTGCAACAGGTCCTGCGGTCCCAGCTGGCGGCCCAGCTCGGCAGCGGCGAGGACGCGAGGGAGATTGAGGGTCGCGTCCGTGAGAGTCTCGACTACATCTCCCAGCTGCCGCCCGGGACGGCCGGCGTCGTCCGCCGCTGCTACCAGGTCGCCACCACGACCGTGTTCGGGTTCCAGGCCCTGCCGATGGCGCTGGCCTTCGTGTCTTCCTTCTTTATCAAAGAGAAGAAGCTGGGTTAGTAGGTTGCTGGTTTGCAAATAAATGAATAGTAGAATGGGGTGTCAAACTACTCGGCAAACAAGTATCCGCGCCAACTTCTTACAGAGACCAACCCGAATGATAGTGTGGGGACAGTCTGATGTGACTCGGTCTTGTGTGAAAATAGTCGGGACTCTCGACGATTAGAAACGCAGTCAAGGTTAAACACTCCTGTCGTCCCACTCTCCGTGCAATCTACCCTTCTGCCCAGACTGCAATTAGGACGTGGGGAAACTCCTGGAGCTACACCTTGGAGCGTGGGCCTGGCAAACAACATGCGCGCTTGCCGGAGAAGAACTTCAACATAAAACAGCACTATCATCAACAAGCTGCGAAGGTTGCAGCAGCTTCAGTAGTCCGCTCGGAATCGTTCCCCCCCCCCTCTCCTGATCCGTTCGACCTTGAGGGTGTGAAGACCGTCGGCTATCCAGTATCATAGCACCAGAACGACAGGATTGTCGCCCACCCAGATGTCCGCGCATAAACAGCTCGTGCCGTTGGTCGAATCCCTCTCCCGTAGTGACGGTAAGCCAGACTGAGGGACTGCCTGGGCGAATTGTGCCACACGAAAGACGCGTAGAGAATATGCGAGGCTCTATTGTTTAGCACCCTGGGGGGGGGGGGCAGGCGGGGTCTATTATGACTACTCCATAGCTTCTCTTGACGGAAGTGAATATTGGGCCACATGCATCTGCAGCCCAGGCCTTGTGAGGACATCTACTAGGATACGGGGTTACGGTGCTATTATTACCAGTCCACTACCCCGGAGCTCAACGCCTTTTGTTAAGTCACAAGCGAAGAGTGCAAAGAAAATGGTGGATGTCTATTGGGTAGCATCCCGCATCGCCGTCATTTTTGTATATCTACAACATCCGCGAAGGGGGCCTGAAAGGCCACAACGTGCAGCAGACATATCCTGCTCCCGTCACTTCTGATTCTCTCCACCGGACAACACGTGTCTGTATTGTTTCCCCGTCGCGGGCGGCTTCTTCGTTATCTAAATCCGTATTCTTCGTGATGACCTTCATAAGTGTGTGCTGGCGTGTGGAGGGATATCTGGGGATATCAATAGGCTGGGCAAAGGCAAAATGAGGAATCCAGCAAAGACGAGTTGCGTGCGTGAAAGGAAGTGTATGCGTGTGAGTGTGAGTGTGAATGTGCGCGCACCCGTGAAATCGACTTAAGCCAAGTCGCCACCCTCAAGAATCGAACAAGTCATCCGTCAACGGAGTATCTCCCACTTCTATGATCTTTCTTCTCGAAGTTGTTCCAACCAAAAAGAAGAAGAAAATTGACGAGGGCGAGAATGATGGCCCCAACTCCCACGTCATCGCGTCCCAAGGCGCGGAGATCATCCGCAACACAGAGACGTAGGGGATTATCAGGAATCGTCCGAGCCGTAGCTCAGGCTCCTGATCCTTGCCCGCGCCGGGTGGGGGCTCTTGTCGTCGGCATTAAAGGCCAGCGCGCGATCCCATGCCTGCTCCCCCCTCGCCTAGAGGTTGAAGCCGCGCTTGGGGTAACTCACGCCCTCCACGGCGGGCTCGTCGACGAACCAGCTGCAGCGGTCGCCGGTCTGCTCGTTGACGAGGGCGCAGGGGAGGCCGGAGGCGGCGCCGTCCTCGAAGATCTGCTTCATGACGCCCTTCTTGCCGCCGCCGGTGGCCACGAAGGCGACGCGGACGGCGTGGGTGACGACGGGCAGGGTCAGGGTGATGCGCTTTGGCGGGGGCTTGGGGCTGTCCTCGATTGGGGCGACCCAGGCGGTGGTCTCGCGCAGGAGCTCGTGGCCCGGGAAGAGCGAGCAGGTGTGGCCGTCGGGCCCGCAGCCGAGCAGCAGCAGGTCGAAGATGGGCAGGCGCACGCTGTCGCGGCTGGCGAAGGAGGCGACGAGGAGCTGCTCGTAGTGGTCAGCGACCTCGAGGCTCTCCTTGTCGAGCAGCTCCGTGTTGATGGGGTGGACGACGGGCTTGCCCTGGTCCGCGGGGATCTTGTCGAGCAGCTCCTTCTTCAGCAGGCCGTAGTTGGAGTCCTCATGGTCCAGGGGCACGATGCGCTCATCGGCGAAGAAGATCTCCCACTTGTCCCACTTGACGGTGTCCTCGGGTCCAGAGGAGGGGCTCAGGAGTGCCTGGGCCAGGGTCTTGGGGAGAGAGCCGCCCGAGACGGCAACCTTGAAAGAGTTACGGCGGGTTATTCCTGCGGCCTGGCACTGGATCACGTATGTGCGCAGGGCCGTGGCGAGCGCTGGGACGTCGGGGAAGGGATAAAGGTTGGCTTGTCCGTGGTTAGGCATTGTGACTGATGTGTTGGGCACGCGTAGGCCTGGGCGTGAGAAGAAGATGTGACGATATCCCGTGAGAAGTCCTGGAAGGCCGGGGTTGGTGTTATCAGTCCGAGTATTGGGTGGTGACGGAGTCTGACGGAGTTGGTCTCGGGGGAGGACCCTCTGCGTGATTTGGCCGTGCGAACGAAGATGAGACGTTTGCTTTAGGACGTGGACGAGACAAGCTGTGAGGAGCACGACTGTGAGGGTACGTCGGTTCCTTGTGCTGCGGTGTGGATCAAAATAGAGCAAACAGTGGACTGGGGAAAAGTTTCCCTCGGTGGGAAGACGGTGACGAAAGGCGGGCGGAGTGTCCGTTTGATTCCACCGGGGCTGCCTGGTGCTGGTGCTGGTGCTGGTTGCTGCTCAAGCTCAGTTGAGTTCTGTCAGGTCGGTCAGTGGAGGGGCAGAGAGGTCGGACGGCCAAGAAGCCCCGTCCTCAGTAAATTTCCAGGCTGTTCGAGCTATCGATAAGCTGCCAACGCAGCCCGCGCGAGAGAGCTGCGGCTGCGGCTGCAGGGGCAGCAGGCTGGCAGGGAGCAGGGCTGCAGGCTTGTCGTGGGTAGCGGCTCGAGATAGGGAAGCGATGCCACGAAGAACTTTCGATGGTATTCGGCTTGTTTCTTTTTCTTCTGCCCCAATGCACAGGCATACGTACCGACAGGCTATAGTGTATACCAACAAGAAGAAAAGAGCGGGCGCAGGTTGGGGAGGCAAGAGCAGTATTTCCACTCTTTCGCAGGACGACGAAGCCAACGCGGGTCAAATGACGAGGCAACTAGGAGAAAGTGACAGCTCTCCTGCAAGCCAAAATAGGTAGGGCAAACTTCCACTGCCCGGGGCCGGTAATAACAGATAATGTCGACAGGTCAGAAGGACTTCGGCTCGCGTTACCGCCACGGCGCTCATGCTGAGAGTGGCAGTCTATCACTTGGACGCTGCCCGGCTGCCCTGCCACCGTCACGGTCACGATCATATCACAGAATGTCACGGTCAGCATACAAATTTGCACAAACCGGGCGAGGTTCCTGCAAGGACCCCCATTGGCTTCCCAAGGTATCCCCGGGAGTCTCGCTGTCCATCGTCGCCCCATTGAGAAATGCCCACCATTGGGCGTGCTGCGCTGACCCACCGCAAGCCATCTCGAGTCTTGGCTATCTTTCACGGAGCGCTTGTCATCCCAGGATCAATGTAATGTTCAAAGCCATATCCAGCAACTGCCTCCGCGGCTTGCCAGCCAGCCCAGCAGTACATAGTACTTTTGAACGCTGGTGGATTCGAGATCAATGCCCATCACGTAGCAGAGCGGGTAACTGATGTAAGTGTGACGTTGCGCCGTGAGAATTGTGGCAGATCTCGAAACTTTATTTGCTTTGGCTGCTGGCATGTAAGGTACCGGTTGCGACCCCGATGAGACAAGCAGCCATGGTATCCACCAGATTGTGCTGGTTCGCACCGCTGAGCAAGCTGGCAGGCCGCCAGGCCGCCAGGCCGCCCTGGGCCTCAGTATATGCTGGATGCTAAATCAACTCGAGTGCCTTCTTCACATGCGAACTCGACAAGCTCAGAGCTCCCTGTCATCCCAAGGGTCCGCAGGGCGGCGCGGCGTGGACGATCTGACAGGCTTGCTGGGGTCGCTTGCTCGACGGCATGGACCATGAGTAAGCCGGCGACGGGATTGTCCATACAAGACCGTTGCCCAACGAAGGGAGTGGTGTTTGACCACCTGGGCTGATTCGTCCGACATTGCGAGCTACCATAGTATGCGTTGCGCCGAGGCCAGAGGCACTGGTCAGATAGATGTTTGAAAGTGCGCACTGCTTCTGGAATCAAGGCTAGTTCGGCGAACAGCCAGGTCATGCCAACCAGGGACAGGCGGGAGATCTGGTCCAGACAACATCCCATTCAATTCCCCAGGGAGCAGAATACCAATAGCAAGCACCCCCGCGATCCTGACCATCGTGCACCCTCTGCTCTTCTGTCCGCCAGGCGGGGCGCCAATGGCGTCATCGTGCGCCTCTTTGGGCTGCCGGATAAGTGCCCGAAGTCTTGGGCCACACGGCAGTGGGATCGGTGTCGCACAACCTTGCCCCGGCTCCCGGCTCCCGGTGGGCCGGTCCGGCTCGCACTTAGCACAATGGGTTTGGGCTTTGGGGGATGTGGGATTTGAGTTTCGTGTTCCCGTTTCCCTGGTTGCCCAAGTGGCTGACAAGAGGAGGTCAGTGCGCCGAATCTGCATTTGCAGGTCGCGGGAGCACCGCCGTTGGCACATACCGTGCGTGGTGGTCAGAGGGTGCAGTAGACCGCTGGCTAGACCCGCTTGATACTTAAGTAGTCTACCACTTCCTTTGGTTTGCAACGGCACGCGGCCGCTTCCGCGAGGTGTGTTTCAAAATTATACTACTACAGTGTCTAGGCTGGATAATGCCATGCGGTAGAGCGCAGGCCCTTGGTGAGATCGGAGTTTGCTCCAATGCGGGTTGTCGCGTTGAGTCAGTGGAGGTGGAAAGCGAGCCGAAGTTGGTCGTTGGCCGTAGAACAGTTCTTGGTCAGCCACTCAGCCCATTGAACAACCACTCGATATTGTTAGCGGCTTCCTCAAACAGGCGGTTTTCGTGAGCCCCGGCGACCCGGCGGGCCGACTCACTCCTCCGCAGAACAGCCTACTTCATAGACGGCCGAGAACGCGACGCTCCTTCGATACAGTAGACATAGATCCTTTCCTTTAGACATGGCTTCTTCTCAAGCTCCCAAGTACCTCACCGGCGATGGGACGGCCATTGGCGAGTTTCTCGACAGGTTTGATGTGCGTCATTTCATGCCCCTGAGGCACTCCGCTCTTTGGGCTTGCATGCATGCTTACCATGAGTCCAGACCTTCCTGCTAGACTGTGATGGTGCGCCCCTACGCCCGAGAGTGTTCTGACTGGCGAGTTGCTGACGGGCCGCGAACAGGAGTCCTCTGGTCGGGCGACCACCTGTTCGACGGCGTCGCTGAGACGATAAAGCTGCTGCGCTCCAAAGGTCTGGGAGCCCTGTTGCATGACTCATAATCCCGTGTGCCCTCACGAGACTGACGCCCGGCGCAGGCAAGCGCACCGTGTTCGTCACCAACAACTCGACCAAGTCGCGCGCCGAGTACCTCAAGAAGTTTGAGGCCAAGGGGATCCCAGGGTCCGTGGACGACGTCTTCGGCTCGGCCTACTCGGCGGCCATCTACATCAGCCGCATCCTCGCCCTGCCGGCCCCGCGGAACAAGGTGTTCGTGCTGGGCGAGGCGGGCATCGAGACGGAGCTGCGGTCCGAGGGCGTCCCCTTCGTGGGCGGCACGGACCCCGCCTTCCGGCGCGACATCACCTCGGCCGACTTCGCGGGGCTGGCCGACGGGTCGCTGCTGGACCCGGACGTGGGCGTGGTGCTGGCCGGGCTGGACTTCCACGTCAACTACCTCAAGCTGGCGACGGCGTACCAGTACATGGCGCGCGGCGCGCGGTTCCTGGCCACAAACACAGACAGCACCCTGCCCATGAACCACAGCTTCTTCCCCGGGGCGGGCTCTGTGCTCGTGCCCCTGACCAACATGACCAGGCAGCAGCCGCTGGCGCTGGGCAAGCCGAGCCAGGCCATGATGGACGCGGTGGAGGGCAAGTTCCACCTGGACCGGGCGCGGACCTGCATGATTGGGGACCGGCTGGACACGGACATCAGGTTTGGCATCGAGGGCAAGCTCGGCGGGACGCTGGCGGTCCTGACAGGCGTCAGCAAGAAGGCGGACTGGGAGGCAGAGGGCGCGGTGGCCGTGCCAGCATACTACGTGGACAAGCTGAGCGACCTGGCCCTGGGGGGCCCCTAGGCAACTGCCATGTCAATTGCCAAACCCAGAAGAGTTCTTGAGCTGTTCGCATGGTCCGCATCGCATGAGGCGGGATCACCCTGGAGAAGTCAGGCGTGCGCATGGCGAGGTGGGATCCCGGGTGCCAGGTAGTATCCAGAGCTTGTAGTGAGCCACAGAGAGAGAGACGGCCATTAGCCACCACCACCACCACCCCATCGCGCCGTTTTGAGTTGTGTGCGCCTCTGCACCGCCAGTACCCTGGACGGTCGGGCATCAAGACATTGAGCGAATTCACAGGCGCGGGGTTTGTGCGCCCGCCCCCGAGAAGCCCGGGACAGAGGACCGGCCGTGGCGAGAGGGTCCCGAGGTTCCGGTGCAGACAAGTCGGCTACGGGACAGCCGTCGGCTCATAGCTGTTGCTTCCCCCCAGCGTTTCCCCCTTCCTTTTCCGCTCCGTGATGATGATTTGTTTCCATCACCGATCCATCCTGCCACCGCCGTACATTACAGTACATTGTATTGCATTGGCTCGTCTGAACATCCAAATCCAAATCAAGAGCCAGAATGATACCGGGGCGGGGCATTCGATGCGTACGTGCAAAAAGCAAAGCGTGTCGCACACAAGCTCGGGCATGTGTCCTGACCCGGCGGGCATCCCACAACGACGTCATAGCTGGACCCTGAGTGATAAAGTTTTCCAAGGCGTGCGCCCGAGGGGTTCGCTGGGTGCCGATGATGGTGTGTGGAGCTTGGAGGGGCAAGGGGGGCAGGGGGCACCTGGTCCGGCCAAGCACGACAGAGAGACAGCTGCCGTATGTAGTGTACTATGTACAGTCCCGTACAGTCCTCTGTATCCTGGCGGCACTGTCTCGGCCCCGCGATGCCACGCCATGCCCATGATACGACACGACGAACACGGGAACCTAACCCGCTGCATGGCCCGGCCTCCCACCTAAAGACAATGGCAATGCCCGACGAGCCTGACGACAGAACGGTGCTGGGTCATATGTCCCCGCGGATCGTCATATGGGTTGCAGCCTCAAGCAGCCGCCCGCAGCAACATGGGATCGACGGCCGGTCACACAGCAGCAATGGCAGCAGCAAGCGCCGGGTCGCAACCAAGGCAGGGCAAGGTGGTGACACGTCCCACACTAGGCCAAAAGAACCTTTGAAAGACCCTCAAACCTTTGTCCCGAATCCAGGGTCCTCAGAGCTTCCCCAACAAGTGAGAGAGTTTCCCGGTTTAAGGGTCCAAAGGGAAAACCGGCGGGGTTGTGACTTGGCGTCTTGTACATCGCATCGTATCCCACCAGCTTGTATGTAACGCTCCCCAGTGGGTCCGCGTGACCTGACAGACCGATGGACGCTGATGAACTGGTTACCTGACTAATCATACGACTGGCCGGTTGAACCTGTGTGAGCGACCAAATAAGGACAAAATGGGCCAGGGTATCCGGCACATGATGTTGGCGTCGGCGCGGATCTTTGCGGAGGGAGGCTGATCATGCCACACCGCGTAGCGAATTTGCAGTGGGTGGGGGGAGGGGGGAGTGGGAGGGAGGCGATTGGGATGGAACTTGTTCGTTTCCTTGGGGCGTTGTCCCCTCGGTAGCCTCGGGGGCCAGATCGGTCTGGCCCAGGGACTAGCGGCTGAGACCATCTCTCGATCCCACGAGCCTCGTTCGACCGGGCAGAGGGCAAGGGTGAAAGTGACAGTGCAGATCAGCCAGTCGTGCCGGGCTAGAGAGGACCGCAGCGCCCGCCCGGCTGGTACAAAAAGGACCCCGTGATACATAGTACGTGGGCTGATACGCAACGGCCAAGGTGATGGGGGGAGACGGGGATGGGGTGCAGGAGGGTATGATTGTGGGGGGGGGGGTTCTTCTTTTTTTCCTTCTTCTTTTTTTCAACCGAGCATGTGTGATGTAGGCGACACACATGGGGGCTGCAGCAGGAGAGGAGAGTACTGCAGGTCGGGATGATGGCAGATTGGAATCGGGAGATGGGGGATGGGATATGGCATATGGGATATGCGCGATGACGGGCGAGAAGACGATGGGGGAAATCGGATGACGAAGATGAGGAAGGGGACGCAGACGAGAAACAGCATCCGGAGAGACGGGGCCAAGGCTAAGGGAGGGCTGCTGCGAGCAAGACGTCGGCAGCATGCAGGGTGACGCCAACCAATATTCATCTTCATTGGAACCGAGCCCGCATCTGGCATCTTGCATCTTGCATCTCGCATCTCCGTTCCTCGTACTCCTCGTGCGTCTCCATCCTCCCGCCCTTGTTTCCGGCAAGGCAACGAGACTTGAGCATGGCCCAGGCGTTGTGCGCGCATGTGGAGTGTATGTTGTAGCGCCCAGCAACCTGTCTTAACTTTGGATTCCTCCGATGACGACCTTCTGCACCGGGTAGCTTCATCGCCAGAGCGCCCTCGTGCCTTGGACGGGGGGGGGGCCCGACTGTGAAGATTTGCAATTAGTCCGGACGTTAGCCTTGCACCGCTCCCGGCTCACAGCATACAGGGCCAGAACAGATGGCCGGCCGACGGAGACCTGCTTGAGACTCGCAATCGACACACTCCCAACGCAGTCCAGAGAGAGAGAGAGCGTACTATCTTCAAGATACATACGTAGTATGAGTACAAGGGGGACAAAACCGTACAGTACGCGACCAGACTGTGCGTGCCTGTGCCTGTGCCTGGCCTTGGGGGCAGCATCCGGCACCACTTATTATTATCAAATCAACAAGCACGAGCGGAAGCAGCGCCGAGCCAGTCGAGCACGAGCACGAGCACAAGCACAAGCCCTCTACTAAGTACTATGTAGAATATGTGTGTACATTGGCATTGTGGTGTAGAGTACTTGCTGTCTTTACCTGCCGTCAGACGACAATTCGAATCATCTCGTAGTGTCTATCGTCTTGTCGACCGGGCCACGACCGCCAGGGGCTCCCTCCCTCCCTCCCTGCAACCTTGCAACCCTTCGACCTTGCGACCTTGCGTTGCGACCTTGCGACATGCCAGCCTGCCGAACCCACTCGAGAATCTCGAACTTCAGATCCGGCACGACTTGGACTTGGACTTGTACTTGGAACTGGACCTGGACCTGGACCTGGACCTGGACCTGGACCTGGACTTGGACTTGGACTTGGACCTGGGCCTTGCTGGCCGGCACTGAGTGTGGTATTTATTAAAATTCGCCCAGTGTCGCACTCCGCCCTCTCAACTCGACCCCGGTGCCGAACACTCCAGGACCCCGTCTTGTCTCTCCAGACTTTTGCCACCCTCAAGCCAGCAGCACAGTTGCACCAGATACCTGGTACTATAAAAACTTAGTCGGGTGCCGCGCCTGGCCGCCAGGGCTCAAGGCCCATCGCTTTGCCTGCTCGCCTCGTAGGTGCGACCACCCAAAATTCCTTTTCCCATATCCCACCCCCGGGACCCCTCCCACGCATCAATACATCCCACATCTCGCAATCCGCCTCCCACCCCGCCCTTGGCCTGCCCAGTCTGCCAGTCCAGTCCAAGCCCTGGCCTGCGCTTGGTCAAGAAATCTTCCTGTCTGTCCACGTCCACCCTTTTGCTTGCCCACCCACCCGATCGGTTGGTCCGTCGGTCGGTCGGGTCGCCGCCCGGGTACAATACAACTTCGTTGCGGCCTTGTTTTGGGCCTCGTCAGCCTCGCTCGCACTGACGACTCTCTCCAGATTACCTTTTTTCGTGCTCCCTGCCCGCCTGCCCGCATTTGACCTCCGTCCCGGCTCAGGAGGGCCTGCACCGGCTCACCCACCCCAAAACATAAATTCAAAATTCAGGCACGGCCCTCGCCGTCTCGCCACGTGCTGCGACCACATCTCCAGGCCTTGACCGTCCGTCCTCGTCCATGCCACTCCCGCTCGACTGCTGAGGACGCGATGCGAGCTGTCTGCACACGCCCTGGCCCTTCCAACGCCCTTGCAAACTCGACACACCATGGAATCTGACGACGCCACAAACTCTTACACTTCTGAGGACGACGCCGAGTACTCTGTTCTTCTGGACCGCCGCGAACAGCTGACCGACCTCCTGGCCGATTCGCCTTACGACCTGATTCGCTACCTCCAGCGCGCCGTCGTCTACTCGAACCTGGGCTACCCCGACCTCGCCGCTGGCGATGCCTATCGTGCCCTGCTCCTGACAGACGAGGTCCGCAACGAGGGCTTCGAGTATCACGACCAGGCTGTTCAAGCTCTCGAGCCCTACTCATCATACAGAGATCCCGCCGCTCTGCCTGAGGTTCTCCATCATGGTGCGCTCCGCCAGGGCTCCGGCGACATGGTCAACGGCCACGGCCCTCGCGGCCCAGAGTTCCACCAGGAGATCGCGGCTGTGGCATCCGTCCGTTGCTACCAGATCATCTCCCTGAGCCTGCTGCTCTGTGGCTGCCTCAGCAGTGCCCATACTTATTGCGAGCGTGGCCTCGCAGCGTCGCCACACAACCAAGAACTACTCAACACAAAATATCACATCTTCACCGTCGCCCGCCGCAGGCTCCAGACTCAGGACGTCGACGTCGCCCGGCTGCCGGAGTGGGGGCATGTGCGGAGAGAGGTCTATCCTTGGAACAACCACGAACCCGAGCGTTTCTCCGAGGAGTCGCTATCGTTCCTGAACAGGGAGCTCGCGGCCGTGGCACCAAAATGTGAGGTTCGGGTCTCCGAGCTCCCTGTGCTACTCGACGCCGCAAACAACACGGACGACTATGAGATCATCCCCACTTGTAACCAGCTGGGCGTGTTTGCAAAGGAGGACATCGCGCCCGGAGAAACCGTACTCAACGAGTACTCACTCTTGACCGCCAATAACAGGCTAAAGGATCAGCTGTGCGATGCCTGTGGCCGGAAGCTCCCCCCGCTGAGTGCCGAAGTCGGGCCTGTCAACTGCGCTGAGTGCTACGACACGGTTTTCTGCGACCAGTTCTGCCACGACCAGGCACAGGAGCTTTACCACCCGGCCGTCTGCGACAAGGATGTCGATGCCATCGCCAAGGACCCCGAGGCTGGAGAATCTGACCAGTCACTGCACCTCCTCCTTCTGGCACGGCTTCTCGCCATGTCGGTGCACCAGGAGGTCCACCCGCTAGAGCTCAAGAACGTCAAGTATATTTGGGGCGACTTTGTCTCGCCTCGCACCAACGCCATCTCCATCTCGCCCAACGCGGGGCCGCCGCCAGACTGGACCCTGCCTTTCTCATTCAGGTACAACGTCGAGACTCCACTACACATTCTTGAGAAGATGGACATCGACATATACCAAACCCTCCCCCAACACGACCTGTGGGTGCTGAACACCTGCTTCGCCAAATTTCGAGGCACAGCTTCGGCACAACAGAGCATCCGAGATGGACGGCCCGACGTCGCAGCCGTGCACCCCTTGTGGTGCTTGGCGAACCACGACTGCAACCCGAATGTGACATGGCAGTGGGGCGGCAGGATGAAGCTCTGGGCGCGGGAGTGGAAGGTCGTCGGCAACGAACCCGGCGGCATCAAGGCCGGCGAAGAAATCCTCAACCACTACTGCGATGTCGACCTACCTGTCCAGAAGAGGCGGCAATGGGCCGCGGGGAGCCTTGGGGGCTGGTGCATGTGCAAGAGATGTAGAGACGAAGTCGCGCAGAGTGGATAGGAGGAGGCCGCAGCAGGTGGAGGCAGTGGCACCACACCCGGCGGAGAAGACGGCGGTTCTGCCGCAGAGCCAATGGACTGGACGGCCTCCTCGAGACAGAGCGACGCCGTGCTGGCGGGCCAGGACGAGGCTTTGCGCGTCTAGATGTGCCCATTCACTGGCCTTCACAACTGCAACTATTTTACAGCGGCATCTTCTTTGGAGCGATATACGAGGAACCGGACATGATACCACAAGACATATTTCAGTGGGGCAGGTTAGTAGACTTCTGGTATGCAGCAGCAACAACACTTAATGAAACAAATGCGCCTTTTCGAGGGGGGAGGGGTTAGGGGTGGAAACTCGGCAACAAGTTTTAAGGGAAGCGGACGGGGCGGGGAGACTACTGTATGGTCCAGCACGAACATGAGGGTCTGACCAGCGTGAGGAAGCATTGGGTTGTTCGGACCCAGGGAAGCATAAAGTAAAAGCCACCCAAATCAGGTGCGGATCGGTCTACAAACGGCAACATCAAACACGGAGGACTATGAGTTACTATCCCCGTCCGCCCTCCTGCCGGGGGACAAGGTCGACGCCGACTTAACCACCACACACTCCAAGAAGAAACACAGAAAAAAAAAAAAAAAGGTCCACGTTATTCCACAAGACGCTGGTGGCCTCCGATAAGTCAAGCACCATTTTAATGTTGCTACGATGTTGTATGCAACACGCGCATTGCTGAAGAGTCTTGATGACAGGCAGTCAACCCTTGTGGAATGCCAATCTATGTGGTATCGAGGTACCTAGATGGACCCCCCTCGGTTGGCTCTAGAAGGGACCAGCTCAATCTCGACGGCAACGGTCTCGCCCCTCCCCTCGCCCCCTTTTCCCCCCTCCCCAGCGATATGGCCGCCGACGGAGAACAGTGCACAAATCTCGAAGTAACACTTGGACAACTTCAGCTGATTGCTGCCCACACACTGTTCACCCAAACCTCATCACACGCCATGCAACCGTGACGTCGTCGAGGTCCCCTGGTCGGCAGTCGCGGGTATCTCGCAAGAACGGGATGAATGCACGGCGAGTGCGGCGAGGGTAACCAGTGTAGATTCCAAGCAATCCAGGCTCGCTTATTAACAAGTTCCCATGCATTTTCAGTCTGTGGCCCGTCTGTGCCCCCCCCCCCCCAGGCCCTTGTCCTTCTGGTCACCGCTACATCCCTCATGTCTTCCTTCCCGCTTCCGCAGCCCAAGGACAGCACCGTTATTAGTCTAACCCCATACTTCACTCCGCGGAATCTTTGCGCCTCAGCCGCTCCTGTGGTGCTTCCTCCTCGGCCCGCTCTCCACGCTTGAACTGCTATTCCGTCTCCTCCGCTCGCCCCTCGGCGCGGCAGCGCTCACGTCGGATGAGCTGTTCCTCCGCGCGCGGCGCCGAGGCGGTGACGCAGATCTCGACGGGGATCGGGTCTGCCGCCCCGCCGCCGCCGCTGCTCCTCCTCCTCCTCTGCCTCCTGCTCCCCGCCGGGGCGGAGACCGCGACCGGGACGGGCTTCTGCTATAGGACCGGCCACGGTAGCTGCCTGCGCCGCGTCGGGCTGGGGGCGGGGACGTCGACCGCGAGGGTGACCTGACGGCTGGGCGGCGTCGAGGCGGCGGCGAGGGCGACCGAGAGACGGATCGCGCCGGCGCACGCGCCGGCGGTGGCGGGGACCGTGATCTCGTCAGCGAGCGGTTTGCGGCCCGCCGCGGTGGTGGTGGCGATGCCGATTTGGACAGCGAGCGCTGTGCAGCTCTGCGCGGGCGAGGAGAGCGAGAGTCGGACGTGGAACGCCGAGCGGCGCGGCGAGGTGGTGGTGAGCGTGAGCTTCCTGATGAGAAAGACCGCGAAGAGCGACTGCGTGAGCGGCCCCTGGCTGGTGCACGCCTGGGGGCCGGGGAGCGCGTGATGGAGCGACCCCGGCCTCCATCCCGGGCATCCCGGCGAGGAGGCGGTGACCGGGAGCGGCTGGTTGAGATAGACCGGGTCAAGCTGCGATCTCGGCTGTACGACCTCTCTCTGTGATTTCGGCGGGGTGGAGTAACACTTCGAGAGTACGAGCGGCGGCGGTCGATGGCCCGCCGGGGAGGTGTGAGCGAGCGCGAGCGAGAGCGAGAGCGAGAATAAGAGGAGCCCGTGTAGGAAGAGTAGCTGGAAGCTGACTCCGAGTCCGACTCGTCTGCTTTGACCGGTGCGGGAAGGGCAGGCGGCGGCAGGCTCTGAAGGTACTCTCGCGTATCCTCTGTGAGGGCGCCCATTCCGATGGAGGTGAAGTAGTTGATGGAGAAAATGATGTTGCGTCGTACATCGCCCCGTGGGAAGATGCCCTCGAGGCTAGGTTGGAGGAGCGGGTCTCTGCAACGAGCTTGCAGCTTCTTCAGGCCGATCTCCTCTGCAATCTCCTGGAACAAGATCTTGATGAAGATACGAGAGGCTGAGGTGGTCTCCTCCTCGTTCAGGTGGATGATTGACAAGCAGTGCCAGCCGATAGCATCTGAGCCGAACATGTGCCCGAAGAGCCTCGCAATGTTCCGGAGCTTGTTGCTGTCGTAGCGGTGGATCTTTTCGTAGTAATCGGCAAAAGCTGCCTCAAACAGCTCGTTCCACATCCTGTTGATCTTGGCCAGTCGTTCACCAATGCCGCCATAGAACTTTGTGTATGTCTTCTCCTGACTGCAGCATTCAACCACCATCTCCGGGATTTCCTTCTCCAGGCTCGCTGGTACCTGAATACGGAGGAGTTTGTGGACCGACTCCTCGTAGTCTGCAGAGGACATCAAGGTCAGATAAATGGTTCTCCGCAGGTTGACCAGGTCCGCATTGCTCTGGTCTTTGATCTCGACAGCCTTCTGCTCCTCGTCTTCGCTCTCCGAGGACTCGTCGTCCTCACTGTCGTCCTCGTCATCGCTCCCTTCGCCCAGAATCTCGGCCTTGAGCTTCTTATATTCCTCCTCGTTCTGCTCGTACTCGGGGTCGTACTTGAAAATGTTCAGACTATCCTGACCGTCGAGCTCGCCATGCAGTTCGATATTGTGGGTGATTTGATCCTCTTCCTCCACCAAGTCGAGCTCCTCCTTAATAGACGGGTTATCCTTGAATTTGTCCTTTCGCTGCTGGAATAGAACCTCGATCTGGTATTGCACACGCTTCTCAATGGCACTGTCGTGAAGAATGTTGCGGAACTGGTCAAACAGAACTCTGGCAATGGAAGCGTTCATTTCCTCCAGGAACTGGCCGACCTCCCTCGTCAGGTTGACCGCAATCTCCACACTGTCATCGGACGGCTTATGAAGCAAAAGGATGAGTATCTGTGCGACCAGGTTCTCTGACACAACCTGGTGGTTCGTAAGGTGCGCCAGGAACGCCGTAGTCGACAGGCAAACGGCCTTGTCATTCCTCCGGAATGCCTTGCGGAACCGTAGCACCAGCCTCTTGACCAGGAGCTCGCCCACGGCGGGCAGCTTCGTGTTCACGATGGCAACCATGGCGGCGTAGATGGGCGTGAACGGGAGGGATGCCGCCTGGGCCTTCATGATGCTCTGGCAGAACAGGCCCCTTCCGCGGACCAGGTTCTCGTTGAACAGCTCCGGCACGATGAGCTTGAGGTTGGGGCTGTTGGCCTTGTTGATGAGGCCGTTGATGGACTTCTTGAGGGCCTCCCACGCCATCCGCTGCCACTCCTTGGTCGTCTTGTCCGTGATCTGGGCCTGGAGGGCGCGGAGCCTCGCGGGTGGGATGTAGGTGCCGCCCGAGCGCGCGTTGATCAGCCGGTCGTACTCGGCCTTGGCGGCGGCCTGCTTCTGCTCCTCGGTCGGGACGGGCGGCGGCGTGCGCTCGCGCCGGGGAGGATGCTGCTCGCGGGCCCTGCTTGGCCGGTCCGGCCGGTAGCTGTCGCCGCCGCCCTTGCGCCGCGGCGGGTCCTGCTCGCGGTCGCGGCCCCGTTGTTGTCTGTCGTCGCCCCTGTCATCGTCTCCGTCGTCATCGTAGCGCCTGCGCGGGGGCGACCGAGGTACGCGGTTAGGGGAGCGCTCGTCGAGGTGGCGGTCGCTCACGACCGATGCTGTTTCGGTTGCCATGGCCGGGCAGCGACGAGGCGTCCTCTGCTCTCTCGATCGAGAGCCGGGCCGTCACTTGACTTCCTCCTGAGTGCTTCGCGATTGAGAAACCCCCCAATTATAACCGGTGCTGCGAGCGTCCAAGAGTATTTGGTTCCTGATACTGGCAGGAAACAACGTGGGGGACGGACTGCGGTCAAGTGGTTGCACTTTTGTAAAGCTCTGGAGGGCCGGCGGTGGGTATTGTTTAACAAACAGCAGACTACCAAGTAATCACGGGAGCCGTAACAAATTTCTGGGGGCAACGGCCTGGTCCGTGCGTCGGCAGCTCGAGGTGCTGGCGGCGGCCAGGCTGGACAGGGGGCTAGAGCTCCTCCTCCCTGCATGTTCAGCCGTCGCAACATTGCATCGTGGCTCCAATTTCGAGATCCTAGCGCCTCGAGTTATACCTGGACCCGTTCAGGCCTGCTCATCTACTTCCCCTTCCCACCCCTCGTGAGGAAGGCCGTGCTTCCAAGCGTCGACATTTTCCCTTTCTTTACGCTCCTTCACCAACGCAGTATTCTATTTTCAACCCTCCCTCCGGGCTCTCTAGGTCTTCTACAATGGTTGGTCCCATCCGACATGCGCCTCCCATTTTATGCGTACGGTGGCATGTGCTGACCCGCCGCCCTTCTCCCACGTGCGCAGCTTGACAAACTGGTGGGCGTCGCCATGCTCGTGGCCGCCACGGTCGTCTTCCTCTACTACACCTTCTGGACCTTGTTCATGGTAAGCAAAGCCGTGCCGGCCCCCCACATTGGGTCGGTCCCCTACTCCGTTTTCTTGTCCTCCCCGCGGGGCTGGGAGCAATTGGTAGCGAAGCGCGTCGCTTACACGACCACTGCACAGCCCTTTGTCGACTCGGACCACCCCCTCCAGAACTTCTTCCCCCCTCGCGTCTGGGCCGTCCGCATCCCCGTCATCCTCATCCTCCTCGCCTCCGCCGTCGTCGGCTCCTTCCTCGGCGTCGTCATGATCCGGAGCAACAAGAAGAAGGCCGCAAAGGCCAAGGCCGCCGCGGCGAAGAAGAAGTCGTAGAACAGAACCAAAAGAGAGAACCCCCCCTATGCGTCCGGCCGAACACAAATGACCACACCCCAGGGGCTGGGCACGCGGTCTCTTGCCCTTCGCGCTCGAGTGGACAAGGTGGGCTGGGTGGGACGGGCGAGGCGCCTTCCATTGGAGAGCATTCGGCAGAGCGCGGACATCTGCATTTTCGGAACAACCCACACGAGGGTCTGGAAGGTTGGGTTGGACTCTGCCATGGCGCGGACCAAGAATCACGGACCCATGGGACTGCATGAGTTCGACAGTGGGTGGGCGTATGGCAAGTCTGGAACCATGCGGCTGAGAAAGCCTACCTCGACCGTGAAAAGCACAAAGATGTAATGTCAGGAAATTTCGTAAATGTGATGTCTCGACACATAATTGCGCAAAGGTCTTTTTTTGTTTTACGGATTTGGGTCTTTCTGCCAAGTGGCGATGTCTCTCTATCTACCTGATGTGTGCCGTGTCCCGAAGAGCCAAAACCTAACCCAGAACCACCGCAGTCAAGCAGAAGAAACAATAAGCTCAAAAGTAAGCCCGGAGTCACAGGGGCAAAAGGGCAATGTTCTACCGCCCCCCATGCCCCTAAGTGAACAAACAAAAACCCCTCTACCCGTGTACCGGGGCTTCGAGTCGGCCCACCTTAGCGAGTCCCGTCAAACGAGGGCCGGGGCCGTTTTCAGACCCTTTGGTCTGCGAAGTCAAGAACCTCGCAGTCATCCTCGAAGAATCCGTCCTCGTCGTCGAGGTCTCCATGGCGGCCTCCGCCTCTCCGCCGCCTGGTGGTTATCACGATCTGTTCCTCATCGTCGACACGTTGCTGGCGCATCACAGACCGCTCCATAGCCGACTGCGGCAACGCTCGCACGTCGTCGGTTGACATACTGAACGCTCCCTCATCTCCACTGTGACGGCGGCCACTATCAATCCTATTCGCAGTGATAGGCTGTCCAAAGGCCCACGCCCCTCCTGGGTTGTTCGCGGAATCCTTCCCAGCAGCGGACTTCTGCTTGCGACGGGGTGGGGTACGAGCTGTCCTGTTGTCCTGGCTACTGTCCGCCAGGAGAACCGAAGCCGTGGGAAGATGCGCTGAGACTGCGCCCGCTCCCTGCTCCGTGGTGTACTCGTATAGTGCCACACGCTTATCGGTGTGGAACGGCTGATACGGCGCAGAAGACTCAATCTCTGCCTGCGGTATCGATGATTCTGCGCTGGCGTTGCGTCGCGGTATCTTGGGCCGAGAATTAAGCACCATTGTGTTGTTGACAGCATCGACCTCCCTGTCCATGAGGTCCAGATACTCGTCGGGGTCGATCAAGCGCTTCACGACCGGGCCAATGAGGTCGTCGGGGAGCGTCGGGAGCTTGAAATCTTTGTATCTCCTGAAGCGAGTGGCATTTTGCTGTCCATCGGCAGTCCGCACCTTACGCGGCCGCTGAGGGAAAGCCCGCACCAGCCCGTCCCCGAGAACAAATAGCGAGTGGTCCTTACCGTTCGCAACTAGTATGACGCATGAGGGGCCAGGCGCGTTTGAGCCCAGCGGAAGTGATATGCGGTTGTCACCGCTGTGTCGGAACTGATTGATAGCGCTTCCTGTTTTTCCAAGAGAGTGACTAATGCCGGCAGCAATTATCTTGCCACCGTAGTTGGCATGCCCGACAATCTTTGAGCCCGTCGTCTGAGGCGCATTGGAGCTGCTGCGGCGGGACCGGTCGATGAGCGGGCGAGCAGCATCCCAGGCTGAGTTGAACGCTCCTGTGGCGATAGAAACGGCAGAGCTGCCACCTTCTGGTACGTTCGCGGTTGTTTCCTGCAAGGGGATCCTCCGACGTGGAGGAGGCCAGACAAAGGCGCTTTCCGGCATTTCCAGGATGTGAACTGTGCCCCTTTCCGTCACCATGGCTATACAATCGCCGCAAGGTTTCATCCATGACACATCAACGATGCGTGCCACCGTCATCCTCGAGAATCGAGCAATTTGTCGCACCCGAGGTCCACCTGATAGACTTTGTCCAGCTGTGGTATGAAGCGGGGAAGATTTCGTGTACTGTATTCGCAGCAAATCCCATACGATCTGGACATCCCCCTTTGGACTTGCCGTGAACAGCGACAGCCCATTGGGGGCGAAGGACAAGTAACTGCAACCGGATGTTGCGAATGTCGTGGCTGGATGTATCGAGGATGACGATAGAGAAGTCTCGACATCCAGGATAGACACGAGGCCAGGCTCTTTGGTGACCGCCGGAGCTGTTGTAGCGCCGTGCGTCGGCGGGAACTGTGGTGGTTCTGCTCGAGCGTACGGAGGGTTCCAAGGCTGTGCCCCAGGCGGGGAGCGGGCCTGCTGAGACGGCGTTGCGGATTTACTCCAGTAATTGCTGAAAGCTTGCAGCCCTCGCTCGCCAATCCATTTTGCCCCCTGGATCACTTCCTGTGTGGTCTCACGCATCAATTTGTTCATGATGCTGTCCCCAGCTGGTAGGTCGACATCCGAGACGACGCTGGGCAGCTGAGGAGGTGTCAGCGACGCCAGCCCTGGTGCCTTTCCTTGCACCGGCACTGGTATAGTTGCTCGTAGTGATACCTGTGATGACGGAGCAGCTGGGCAGTAGGCGATCCATCTCCCTTTGAGGGCAATGATGGGAGCCCTTGGTGCCTGACGCTGCACGTTCGCCCGCAACCACTCAGTCTCTTGTGACGGGTCAACCAGAGGTTGTTGGATTGTGGTCCATAATTTGCCCACGCATCTGAACTCGATGCCTGGTTCGTGAGGAACGCTCGCTTGACGGTATATCCAGCTCTCACCAGTCTGTCCAGAAGCGACCACGATGCTTCCACTATCAGCAAGAATCCGAAGTGACCCGGTGGAAAGTGGTGCCTGGAAAATGGGACTCGTGATGGGCACTTTGAGAGGGATCCTAGGGCCCTCGAGCAGAGTGGCCACACGCCTGCTGTCCTTCAAGGAGTAGACTTCCACGCTGGTCTGGTAGAAGTCGACGGAGGCCGTCCGCATGCCCAGGCCATCTTTTTGGCCCAGGTCGGTTGCTGCTGGGGAGGCGGCCCCAGAGCGATCTTGTCCGCTGGCATAATTACTGTCGACTTTGACGTCGGGGGCGCTGTGGGGTAGCACGGGCCCGTGGATAACGACAGCCACGAGGGGGCTTGGATCAAATGCCTCGCTGGCTAGGGCCCAGGGAAGGATTTTGGCGAAGAAGACCCCGCCTCGCAGCCCTTTCAGGCTGGCAACAGGATCGACGCCATTTTTCGTGGCCGAATGTACCTCGAGACCACCTTCGTAGCCTGTCAGCACGACCGTATCTTTGCCTCGAGCAGCAGCGCCCTGAACCCTCGGCAGCGTGTCAAAACCGAAGGCATAACCCCTCTCGCCGGCTTTCATGCCAGATGCCTGCCCGAACTCCAGGTCGATATCCGGGGTGCCGTAGAAGTGGGCTTGGTGCTGGTGTGGAAGCGGCGGGTTGTTAGCGCCCCGGGCGTAGGCAGTCTGAGAGTGCATAGAGCTCCGTCTGAACGAGGCAGCCGACGGGGCGTAGGCCTCGGACGGCGCGTAATGCTGGTCCATCTGGAAACTGAGCGGCCGCCTGCCCTGGACCGGGGGCGAGGCAGATACGGGCTGGCCGTTGTAGATTGGACGGGGCGATGCCCATCCACGTGTGTCTTCGTAGGAAGACGGGGCAGTTGGGGGTGATTCCCCCATGAGGTTTATCAGGTTCCCGGGTGAGCCTGCCAGGCCCGACACCCCTTTTGTCCATTCGTTCGTGCTCCTCGTGGTGTTTGTCGCGTACGACGTAGCAGAGACGGCGTCCAGAAGCGGCGATGGCGCGGTGTTCCCACTTGAAGGTATGCTGGCAGGTTTCAGGTCCGGGGACTGGACGGGGGACGAGGAGGAATCCGAAGTAGGCTCCTTGTTGGGACTGTCACCGCTTGAAACACATTAGCAAGGAGGCAGGCACAGCAAGAGGCTCAAGAGAGGGGCAGACTAACGTGAACTTGCCGGCGGCGTGCTTGGTGACGGCGGCAACGACTCCCCCGCCGCTATCCTTTCCATTTTTCTTGTCCTTCTTTGCGCCTTTCATGATATCAGCTCCGCCCACAGTGCTTGAGAAGCTGCAGAGTCGACGAAGACGAGCTGGTGGATGATGGGTTAGGAGGGCCCGGGGGGAGACGAACCAGGCATCCGACTAGGCTTCAAGACCTAGAGCAGTCTCCTGCTCTGGACACGGGCCCGTAACCTCTGCAGGTCAACCACGGCTGTGGGCGGAGGGCTTCTGGTGACTAGCAACGAAGGTGGGCGCGTGGCAGGGCCTGGATACAGGGTCACGGGGGTGGGATGACGAGAGGACAGGAGGGATGATATCCGAACGTCAGGGGCAGACGGCAGTGACTGGTACAGAGCAATGACCTGCAAAGGAGCCGTCCCAAGTCGCGAGTCCACAGCAGAGGGTGTGCAAACAAACAAAGGAGTGAAAGTCAGCGGCACGGGCAGCCAGCTGACGTGTTGAATTAGTTGAGTAGAGGATGGCCGTTGCGGTGGTCGTCAAGGTCTAAAAACGCCTATAGGTGAGGCAAGGAGGGCAGCAATCAGTCTGAAGAGACCAAGGAAGGAAAGGGGACAAGTAGGTACAGCAACAAAGCAGGTAGGTTTATCAAGACGGAAATAGCAACAGCAGCAAGCAAGTATGCAGCAGGGAACGGAACGGAACGATCCAAGTGCGTCAGGAGCCCTGGGCAGGGCTCGCAGACCGGCAAACGTAGGTATCGTGAATAACAGTAGAACGCGATCTCCTAGGATATAAAGAATAACAGGCCGGGTTTGGCGGAATACAGACAGAGAGACGGACGCGCGGTTGTGGTGGTGGTTGTGGTGGTGGTGATGGTGGTGGTAGGCAGACAAGACAGGAGGACCAGCATCATCCGGAGGAGCAGGCTGGAGTTGTAGTCTATCTGCCTACCTACTAAGTACCAACCTAGGTACCTACCCACCTGGGCAGGTAGATAGGGCGGAAGTACACATGGAGGTAGACTCCCTCGCGTTGCCGGTGAGCAATGACGGGCTCCCCAGGGGTCATGGTCATGGGCATTTGTCTTGGAGGGGCTGCTGCAACACCGACAATCGAGGGGCGGGCTGGCGGGCTGGCGGGCAGCAGGCGGGGTGCCAGGGATGCCAGGGTGGTCCAGGGTGGTCCAGGTCCACAGCAGGTCCGGGTACCAGGTGGGAGGTACAAGGGGCAGGGATCAGCCACGCACGGGCAGGGGTATCTCGTGGAGGTCGAGACGCAGGCTCCCCACCGCGTCATGATAGTGCAGGTAGGTAGTCAGTCCTCTATCTGTTGTTATCTGACTGCACGGATACCCGAGCCCGACGCAAACAGGATGATTAGGTGGTCAAGACAATGCAATGCACGCTCCTCTGCCCGTGTCTACATGGTACGCAGATGCTGTGTGCGGCTTCCCCAGGAAAGCCGAGGTCATGCCGCCGGGTTGAAGTTGTTCAGATTGGAGACTCAATAGGTAGTTCAGCTGCTCAGCTGACCGTCGTCCCAAGACCTCCGCTCGGCGTCTCGGGGGCCGAACCCTGGGGATCTCATCTATGTACCTACTTAAGTTGGTAGGGACATGGATGAGCGGGGGTGCGATGAGCTCACACATGAGCCTCTCTATCTATTAGTCTATCAACTGTGGTCTTGCATACCGACGGTGTGAGCGAGAGGGGTACAAACCAACAACAGAGACCGTGCGCGGGATACTCGTAATCACCAAGTTTACTGTCAGCCCAGCCCATGGGATGGGGTCTACCACAAGCCTAGGTGGGCAGGTAGCTCAGTACTTGTCTGCTCCGGTGCCAACATGATGCCATCACCAAAGACCCCGTCTCGGTAAGACGGTCATCGTACCCTACCGTTGCTCGGGAGCGTGGAGGGGCAATGCCAGGCGCTTCCGGCGCCTGCCGTGGTCACACTGCATCCGGATCCCCCGCCTGACGCGTCCACCCCTCTCCCCGTCCCCCCACCCCCCTTGCCGTTGGGGGTGATCAATTCCGGCATGCTTTTGGAGGCGTGTAATCTTGGTCGACAATAAGAGAGAGAGAGAGAGAGAGAGATCCGAGAGAGAGAGCCACTCACCACCACCGACTGGAGCACGAGGATAACCAGTCGCTAGTCATGGCCACGCTACCGCCTACTAGGACTTGGCCGTAATTAAACTGCAGTGACAAACTTCCAAGGTTGGAATGACGCAGCCGTAAAGAGACACGCTGGTCTGTCTAGTCTGTCTGCCTTCCCGGGTTGGCACATGCAGAAACAATGCACCGGCCGGCCATACGCATCAATCAGTCAATCCAGTCAGTCAGTCACCTCTGGAGGTAAACACGATAATACGCAAACTTCCACTCCCCTCGTCCCCCCGCCCTCGTCAGCCTCGCCCGCCCGGCCCAGTCCACCTTGCTCTCCTCCCCCTCCGCGGACCCCTTCAGCCTGTACACCACGTCCCCGTACAGCATGAGCTCGACCTCGCCGCCGCCGCCCTCGCTGGCCCCGCCGAACGTTGCCGGGAAGACCTGGTACACCGTGTGCCTGCGGGCCTGGACCTTCTCCCACATGCCCTCGCGCACCTTGAGGATGTCTGTCTCTTGGTCAGCAGTCCGGCTTGTTCCCGCCTTCAATGGAGGGAATCTCTCTGGACATGGCCCGGGGCCCAACTCACCCGTCTTCCCCGTCGCCTCCTGCAGCGCCATCACGAGCGTCGCGTCGTCGTGGAAGAAGTCGAGCCACTCCTGGTTCTTGCCCGGCGTGTCCGACACCCCGTAGAACTTGGTGATGAAGTCCTTGACTCCGGCGTCGACCCGCACATTGGTCGGGTACGCGGGGCTGTAGTTTGACATCCTGACCTGCGGTGGTTATTGACTCTAAGGGAGAGTTGGCTTCGCGTCCCTAGGAATCTAGAGCGGTTCTATGACAGTCCCCGATGTGTTTTGTAGTCGACTTGTCGCGGTCTACCTGCCGGTATATTAATGCAGCAAGGGCACGGCCCGATGCGCCCCAAGGTGGAGGGCGGTACCCGACGAGAATGGATCCGCAATGAAGTCACTGTGTTCTATGTATATGTATACTGAGAGTTCATGATTGCATACCAACAACCACTGTAGGACCCGCATGCAATCTTGGGGCCGGCTGTTACATTGTTTTGTTGGCGCAACATCACCCTCGACCTTTTCAGCTATCAAGACACTCGGAGCCTCCTGATCTTGAGACCCGCCCAAAACGACCCCAGGCAAATGCAAACCCCCGTGCATTCTATTTCTGTGTGGTTGCCATGTCCCACGAACCCATGCGGCGTACCAAACCAACAAGATTTCAGGCATGTCCTCCTTTATTGAATAGGGGACCCAAGAAGGACCGACGGGAGCTTCAACTTGCCGCGCTTCTAGCGCTTCGACGTTCTCTTGCCTCCCTCGCGCCCCTCCCCGTCCATCCCCAGTGAAACCCGGCACTCTGGGCAGTACCACAACTTAGGTAGGTTCTTCTCCGTCTTGAGGCCGAGACACTCGAGGTGGAACCACTCGTAGGGGCACTTTTCCGCCGCCGTCAGCTCATGCACTCGTCTCTGACCCCGCGACTGTACCATCCGGGGAATGGTGATGTGACTTACATCGACGTTCTCGCAGAGTACCATGGTCCCGAAGCTAACGCGGTTGCAAACACAATACCTCTGCTCCTGGGGGTCGATGACGTTGCCGTCCTCGTCCACTTCTACTTCCGCCTCCGCCTCGGCAGAAGCCTGGCCGGCGCCGCGGTCGTCCTTCTTACGCGCACCACCACGCTTCGACTTCTTCGGCGCCGCCTTGCGCTTCGTTATAGCGCTGTTGCCGCCCGAGTTTGTCCGGCTGATGATGCCCGGCGCGGGTCTCTTAGTTCTCTTGCTGGGCTGTCTCACCGCTGACATCGGCTCGGGGGCGGGTGTGTTCCGCGCCGTGCTGGCGCGCCGGGGCCTATCCGCCGCCAGCCCCGCCGCCAGGCCAGCGTCCTGGCCTTGTTGGCCACCGCCGCGTGAAGAGGGCCGGCGTGATGATGACTCCGCGCCAGGGGTTGTTACCGACGGAGTGTGGCCGCGGGAACCCGACGTCTTGATGGGTGGTAACGCAGCCGCCTTCTCTTTGGCTTGGTTCTTGGCTTCCCTCGCTCGCGTCTCTCTGCCCGGCGGCACAATGGGTGTCGTGGACTTGATGGGGGACTGCGGCCCGTCATCTGCCGGAGCCTTGGTCGGCACAGTAGTGGTCGTCGTGCTCGCATCAGCACTGGGAGCAGGCGATACAGCAGCCGACTTGGTCCCCACCGTGATGATTGACTGCTCCTGGCCTGGTGGCATCGGGATGGGGACCGGAGTCGTTGACTGTGGAATCTGCGAGCCGCCAGGTGTCAATTGTGGAGGCGGCACAGAGGTCTGCTGGGAGCGAGGCAGGTTGATATGTGGGGGGATCGGGACTGGCGTCTCCGTCTTTGCCCGTTTCAAGCTTGCTGAATCTGGCTTCTCAGCATCAGCCTCTGTGACAGAATCCCTCTTGCGTTTCTTCTGCTGCTGTCTTTTGCTAGCAGTCTTGACTGGGGTCTGCTCGGTGGAGGACTGCGGCTGCTGGAAGGAGACCTGAAAGTTCCTAGCCATCAGGGCGAACCTCCTCGCCGACTCCTCCGCTTCCTTGGCCGCGATATCAGACATGCGATCCTTTTTGATTTTCTTGGCCTTGTTCAGCTCATGACCACGGTTGGTGAGGTTCCTATCCTCAGCAGCAATTGCGGCATCAAGAGTGACAGCCCCCATTGGAAGGTGCTCGGAGCCGGTTGCATCGTCGATGATGGGCTGGGGAAGCGTCGTTTCGAATGGTCGGCCTTCTTCTTCCGCCCGCTTCTTGGCAGTCGCCCAGCCATCATAGCCACGGCCGAGGGTCTTAAGCTCTTTGTGAATCATGGTCTCACTAGGTACCCACGAAGAATTCTTCTTCATCCTCTTTCGAAGCTTCGAAAGCTCCCATTGTGTAAGCTGTAACCACGGCGCGTCCTCGCTGCCAACGACCGCGTTTTCCGGTGGAGGAACCAGTGGCGCCGAGTGGTTGGGGAGCCCAGCAAGCGCATTCGTCGCACCGGCGTTCTGAGCTTGCGAGGCCTTCTGGTTCCTCGATCTCGGGTTCTTGGGTGTCTTTTCGTTCACTTTCCGGCCACCCCGCGGCTTCTGGCTCCCACCACGCGCGGCGGGTGTCCGATGAGAGACGGCAACCTCGTCTTCTTCGTCATCCTCCTCGCTACTGTCACTCTCATCGCTGTTCGTATCGTAACCGACATCGTAAGGTGCCAGCACGTCGCCAGGTACTGTGATTCTTGGGCCACGGGGTCGGCGCCCCCTCTCGGCACCAGCTGGTTGGCGCTTCGCCCCGCGGGTGACGAGGGGCGATCTCGTCGTCGCGACGGGGCTCCTCTGTTTGTCTTCGGCGGGGTATTTCTCTAGCATGTTGCGCAGCTTGGCATGTATCAGGGTCAGCCTGTTGACGTGCCTGTTCACGTTCTCCGCCATCCGCACGGCCTCGGCGTGCGAGTACACGCGCGACGTCAGCACGCGGTTGAGCGCCTCAGATATGTCTGCCCTCAACTGCACGGGCTGGGGCTTCTCCTCGGGCGGCAGGTTGGGGAGCTGGCCCCACTGGCTCGCGAGGTCGTGCAGCTTGAGCGAGGCACGCGAGTGTTGTTGGTCGAGGGTGCCGATCAGGGTGAGCGACCGCAAGACGTCAGCAGGCAGGTGCTCCGTGAATTCCAGAAAGTCGGTGACGGTCGCCTGCGCATCGGGGTCGGCGCGCCCATCGAGGGCCCCAAGGCTGCCATTGTTGATGGAGTCGAGCGACTCAATGGCTTCGTGCATGGAGGACGCCTTCTGTCGGGGGGAGAGCTGCTCCTCTTCCATCTCCGCGACGCCAGCTTCGACGGTGCTCATTTCGGAGGCCTAAAAACTCGAGTGGCCTGGTTTTGCGGGCTTTCCAACCTCTAGTGAGAGTCTGGCAGGCATCTGGGTTACTTAGAGCCGACGGTGAGCTCAAAATGGCGGTGGCGCATCGCGTTTGCGCGTAGAATAGTCAAGTCAATGCAGGAGATGAACGCGACTGCTTGTGGCACATCTGCTTGTCACTCCCTCCCTATTACGAGACTGGGAGCTTACCCACATGTGAAGCGGAAAGGCGCTCGGACCACTGCAGCCAGTGTGCCGGAACCTGGCGCTAAGGTGGGTAGAAATGTACCAACCCGATCCAGATCCAGATCCAGGCCCAGATGCAGCTGTGAGCTCGACGCGCCCCCCCTCACTGACGATCCGGCATGAACGAACGAGTGCAGGGCGAGAGGGAGATCCCTTCTGAAATTGGGATCAAGAAAGGAGACTCTGATCTCTGTACAACTATGAAAATCCCCTGTGCTATGCCTTTGGGTGATCTACGTCAGCCAGACTTGGTGATTTACATCGCTCGAAATGAATGCTGGTCCGGTCCCGTTTCACTCTCTTCACACAAGCCTTACTTGTATCAAGATCAACGCCTTTCCCAGCGGCCCTCACCACGCCTTACGTATCTTCCAGGTGCATCTTATACCCCTCCTACAGCACCCAAGCCGAGGCCCGTAAAGAAGGCCGCAGCGACCCAGATGGATGCGTAGATTGCCGCACCAGTGGCTTCCACCCCACTAATCGTGAGAGCGCCTTGGAGGGTCGTGTTGATGCCAGTCACAAGCATGAGTGCAATGGTTCTTGCGACGCCGACCTTGGTTTGCGTCGTATATCCCCAGACGTTCCACCAAACAGTTTCGCCGAGGCTGGCCGTCACTGGGTCAAACTGCGCTGCCTTCTCGTCTGCCTCGGTCCGGCCGATCGCAGCCAGCGGGGTGAAGATGAAGCTGCGAGCAGCGACGCCAGAAGCCAGGGCCAGGGCCGTCGCGAGCGGTGACACGTAGATGGCCGTGGCGCTGTGGAGCGGCTCGACGGTGGGGACGCCGATGAAGTGAAGGACCAGGGTGCCGGGCAGGAAGGTCTTGTACGAGAGGAAGAGCACAACGCTGTATATGAAGCTGGCGAGGAGGGTGCTGAGGACCTGGATTGGCCGGTCGGCGATGATCTCGCGGTTGGGGGTCGAGGACGAGGACTTGTGCGCGGCAGAGAGTGGGCGCAGAAGCAGAAATGGTACGAAGCTGGCGATCACGTCGACAGCGAGGCCCGCGATCGCCGTCTTGGGGCTAATTTTGTAAAACGCAGTCATAAGGTAGAACTGCCGCGCCGGTCAGCTTCGCTCCCGGGTGGTCTCAGGCCAGTGGATGCGCGCGAACTTACAATGGGGCTGTGCGAGAGCAGATTCAGCGCCGCAAGGTCGATCGAGTCGAAGTTCGCAAACCACCCCAGCGCAAGCTCCGTCAGCCTCCAAGCCGTCATTATTCCCAGCTCTCGTGGCGTCTCCAGCGTGCGCATGACGGTGGCCAGCTCGCCCTTGGTGAACTCGTTGATAAAGGAGTACCCCAGCGACGAGATGGAGAAGCTGAGGATGGCCACGAGCGGGAACTGCAGCACCGGCGGTAGCGTGGATCTGCGCTCAGCCGGGGTGGCAGCGCTCTCGTCCTTGGTCACGGCGACGGCCTGCGCGGCGGAGGAGCTGGAGCCCTCGCCTGCATCCGTCCCGGCGGCATCAATCTGCTTGGCTGAAGACATTGCGCTTGGAGCTCGGCAAAAGGCACGCGGGTGTTGTGATCACCGCAGAGCGGTGAGTTTGCGTAGTACTGCGGGGAGAATAACAACACAACAAAAATCAAGCTGCCGCTGGGCCGGAGCTTGAGGTAGAAGACGACAGGTCTTGGTGGCCAGGGCTCGAGTGGGCGTCGTGCAAAGATGAAAACAAAAAGAAAAAAGCCAGGTCGCAGGTCTCAGAGCTCCTCCAAGCTCTGCGGCTCAAAATGCTAGTCCGCAGTCTGGCAGGGGCACACCACGGTTACAAAATTGCTTATCATAAGGTTCACCCTATTATATCATACCTTATTACACCCTAACTTTTAATAAATATTTAAAAAAAAAATAAAAAAAACACTTTTTTAAAAAAATATATTTTTATAATTTATTTTTAATTTTTTAAAAACTTTACTACTTATAAAATTAAAATATAATATATAATAACTGAAAAAAACATAACGTGGTTTATCAGAAAGTAGATCATATTAGGAAGTGGATTAATTTTTTAATATTTGCCAACTTCAGCC
>LJJS01000286.1:0-19503 GCA_001447215.1 Diaporthe aspalathi
GCGGGACGGCCCGCCGACGTGGGCAAGGTGCTTGGCGCGTTCCTGAGCAGCGCGTTCTGCCACAGCTTCGCGGCCCGCGGTGTGCTCGGCGGCGAGTGGGCGAGGGCCACGGGCGAGGCCAGGTTCTTTGCCGTCAACGGCGTGGCGGTCGTCGTGGAGGAGGCCGTCAGGGCCGCGGTGCTGAGGCGTCGGGAGAGGTCGGCTGGCGGGGGCGGGCTGGGGAGGTGGTACGATGGGTACGTCGGGAGGGCGTGGTTCATCTGCGTGCTTCTGCTCAGTGGCAGGAGCTTCGCGCGAGGCTGGGTGAATGCCGGCCTAGTGAGGGAGATGAGCGCCATGTGATGGGGCAACGTCCAGTAACAATGATCAGCTTCTATCACCCTGTCACTACCAATGGTGGAAGGCACACGAAGTTTACATTAATATGGGTTCATTCATAGCTCTCTACGAGCAGAGGCCTATCAAAGTCTATCAATTGCGTTCTGAGACACCTCAGTTACCTCCTACCTCCCGTTTTGGAGTCTGTTCTTTTTTTTGTTCTTTTTCATTTTTCCTTTTTGTGCCCAGCGATTCGAGCTCGATTCCATGAAGTGGAAGATGACGATGCGGGCTGCTTTCTGCTTGGGTGGTGTCTTTTTCTGTAGATTGAGCTCAACTCCGGCACGCAGGAGTCTCATTGTGAGCTGGTGGGGGTGTCGGTATGTGTCGCGCCCAGCGGCTGGGGCTCAACGCCAAGATGGAGGTGCACCAATATGAGCTACCGAGGGAGTAAGGTGGTGGTTGTAGTGGTGGTGGTGGTGGTGGTGTGTGTGTGTCGGTATGTGTCGTGCCCAGCGGCTGGGACTCAACTCCAAGACGGAGGTGTCCCAATGTGAGCTACCGAGGATGTGGCGACTTCTGGGGCGTCCAAATGACCGCATGCAACTCCACTAGTTGGAGGATAACGACGAGGGCAGTCAAAGGTTTATTTCGGTCCCAGCGGATCGATGTCAACTCCACACATTGGAGGACGAAGATGCGGGCCGTTGCGGATTCGCCTGAAGAGGTCGTGGGGATATGTCGGTTCGTGGTGGTCGTACAGGACAGATGCAAATCTCCATCCCAAAGGTTTCCGTTCAATGTGCCGACGAGGCTCGACATCTTTGGCCATTCGTCTGCGGTGTGGTCGGTAATAAGGACGATTGCTCGTCCAAGGTCACATCCGTCTTATGTTTTTTTCTTTCTTTTTTCTTCTTTCTTTTTTCTTGTGTTTCCGTCTGTCTCTTCGGCAGGAAAAGGACGGGTGGAAGGCCAGTCGTTGTGGACTTAGAGGTTGTGACCCTCGACGCCCCCGTCGGGGTAATAGTCCTTCATCAGATCGCCGTTCCACTTCCGGGCCCACTCGATGGAAACAGCCTTCTTCTCGTCGCTGATCACTGTTGGGACATGACTGGTCAGTATATTCAAGGCATGCGGCGCACGGGGGGAGCTGGTAAATCACATACCTTGAATTGCGTACTTGCGCACCATATCATCGCGATCAGCGAACTGGTGGCCAGAGTTCTGGAGGTAAGCGGCGGCCTCGTCGTGAGTCTTGAAGGCCTCAGTGCCCATCTCGCACTTCTTGTCGGGGCAGCGCATGATGTACAGTGCATACTGGTCGCCGAACTGGTAGCCAAAGACCCAGGACCGGTTGTAGAGGCCGCGGCCGGCCGGGCGGGCCCTCTTCTTGTACTTCGCGACCTTGTGCAGCTTCGAAGCTGTGACGGTGCCGTTGGTGGTGTGGCCGAGGTCTTCGGTGGCTGGCTCGGGCTCGGGCGCGGGCTCGTCGCCTGCGGCGCTGGGAGGGCTGCTACTCGGCTTGCCCTGGGCTCCCGTCGTGTCGGAAGCATCATTCGCCGGCTCAGGCACCTGTGTTTGATCCGAGGGATGCCCAGGGGACACATTACCAGGCTCATCGGCGGCGCGAGTCGGCGGAGTCAGTTGCTCATACTCTGGGCTGCCTGGTCCCTTACCGTTCTGAGCCGAAGCAAGTGAAATCTCTGGCGGAGCAGACCCTGCGGGCTGTGCCAACTGGGAGGGCTCAAATAGGTCCTTGCTGGCGGAAGACGCGTTGCCAGGCTCTCCAGATGCGGCAATAGGAGTCGAAGCAGCTACAGGCGATCCAGGCTTTCGTGCCGCGGGCAAGGATGACTGCCGCCTCTTCGGTGACTGCCCACGCTCTTTGTCACCGTCGTCGCCCTTGTCGCGAGATCGCTTGCCCAATGGGGAGGTGGGCCCATCGCGAGGAGGCTCGTCGGCAGACTCCTGTCGCTTGCTGGGCTGAGGCTTTCCAGCTGAAGATGGCCCAGCAGCTGACTCCTGGGCCTTGGGAAGCAGAATGCCATCCTTCGAGGACTTGCTGGCCTTGGTCTTCATTCGCTTGATGGGTGGAGCGTCGTCGTCCGAAGAGTCCTGGTCGTCCTCAGATACCCGCGCCCGCTTCAGAGAAGCCGGACCGGCCGGGGGCTTCTGTGGCTCCGGCGAGCTAGTGAGGTCGATGACTGGCTGCTGTGCCTGCGATGGGGCACTCGGCGCTCGCTGCTCCGAAGCCGGGGAAACTGTCTTCTTCGATTTCTTTGATGGTCTCTCAAGCTCTTCGTCGTGGCTGCTGTCGTCGCCGCGAGGTCGCTTACCCAGGGCAGGGGAGACTGTGGGCCGTGGAGCCTTCCGTCTCCTTCGGAGCAGAGGCTCTTCATCGGAGGAAGAGTCTTCACCAACAGACGGGCTTGCGAGTTCCTTGGACCTTGAATCGACCTCAGGGGTCTGTGGCCGCGGAGAGACAGGAACCTCGGTGACTGGCTGCTCCAGAGACGTGCTGGTGGTGGGCGCCGGCTGCTCAAGGGCCTGGGTGTCGGCACGAGTATCCTCATCATCAGACTCTGCGGTTGCTCCCTCGTGACCAACAGCTGGAGATGGAGCAGGGGCAGGAGGAGGGGAAGCAACGGACGATGGTGTGTCGCTGTCTTGGTCGTCGCGCTGCTCAGCCGGGGCAGCAGGGGATGAGCTGTATGGGTTGTCGATGATAAATTCATCATCAGACTGCACGGATGGGTTGTCAGTGGCAACCGTCGGACCGCCAGCACCGTGATAATCGTGGCCCTCGGACTGCGAAGCTGGGACGGAAGCGGCACGAGATGGGCCGTCGCGACGCTCTCCGTAATGCTGCACTTGAGCTTTAGCGAGACCAGCTGGAGCACGCGTGGCATTGCCGTGCTGCTTGTCCCAGTCCTTGGCGACGTTGAATTGCGCAAAGAGCTCATCCTCACCTCGGGGCTGCTCAGCTCCAGCATGGCCTCCAGGTTTCTGGGCCGGGCCCGGAGTAAAAGGCGTTCGAGGGGCATGGTCACTTCCATCGTCATTCTCAAAGACATCGCCCTGCTGGCCGAAAAAGCTCGCCTCATTCTCATCGCCGTGTTCCATGGCGTAGGCTTTGTTGATGTGCTCAACGAGCGAGTTATCGTAATCGTCCTGATCCGTGTCATCGCCGGACTCGCGGCCATCAGCTTCATCATCGCCGTGGATGCCGTGCGGAGCGGAGTTGTAATCGTCCTGATCCATGCGATCATCGAACTCGCCGCCACCGGTTTCAACATCGCCGCGGATGCCCTGAGGAGCGGAGTCGTCGTAATCGCCCCGATCCATACGATCGTCGAACTCGCCGCCGCCCTCCGCACCCACTGCATTGAATTCCGGGTTGGGTGCGTTGAAGAATTGATCCTGCGATAGTTTGTTAACAATATCTCGAGGGGCTACCAATAGGGGTGGCACAGCCAAGCTGCTGGCAGCTCACATACCATGGCCACCTGGCCGGCTCCTCCGTAGTCCTGGAGCTTCTTGAGCATCTCCTCCTCGAAAAGCTGTGCCATGTCGCTCTCGTAAGAGTTCGGACCGAAGAAAAACCTGTAGTTGACGAGCATGAATTTGATGTCCTGGAAGACCTCCCGTGCGCCATGCGTCAAAAATTCGTCGAGAAGGGCCATGATTCCCGCAAGGTCGCGATGCTCCCTCACATATGCATAGTACCCGGGTTATTCTCGCTCTTTGGGAGCTGTGGCGAAGCACCTGCTGCATTCGAATTGCAGCAAGTAGTTGAGGAGCTCTTCGAGTTCTTCCTTGGTCATCTCGTCGGCCCAGGCGCCGATTGACCCATTGGGACCAGTAGACACGGCAACAAGTTTTCTTCCGCTTCCAAGAGTAACATTCTCTGGCTTGAACGGCTCAAGATCGCGTAGCTGTTGCTGGATTTTGGCACACGCAGGTGGGAGCTGGATTCCGTTCTCCAACAAAGCACGAATCAAGACGTCGCTGTAGTCCTTAAAGAGTGCTGCCTTCTTGAACAGGAGGTCATCCAAGGCCTTTTCGGTCTTCTCACGGCACTCCTTATCATTAATGCCCACATTCCTCTGCGTGTCGATGATGACGCGGGGCTCATCTCTGGAGGAGGGCACCACAAATCGCGCTGGGAGCTTGCCCAACACCACAGGGAAGCTCGGATGCGTATCCTTCACTGCCTCCGCCACTGCAGGCATCCGAGATTCGAGGTCCTTCAACATTGCGTAATACTTCTTGGAAAGTATGTCCCGCACGCCTGTGCCCGGCTTGAAGTACTTCTCGATGGCCGCGTATACCTCGTCTCGCTCATTCTGCAGTAGGTATACGCAAGGTGTGAGAACTGGAAGGATGATTTCCCTAGCATACTTGAAGAGCGCCTCACGTGCCTTTGCCGAGCCCCAGTGAGTGATACAGTGTAACGCGTCCAAGAATGGGGCGTGTATCGAGAATTCCGGGCCCCAGTCTCGGTGAAGACTCCAATTAGGCGCAGGATCTTCCGTCTCGACGAAGGGGTGGTCGGCGTCTTGTCGGAGGCCAACAGTAGGCACGGTGATTGCCTCCGCGAGCCAGAGAATCTTGTCGTCTCCCGTATCAGACATTGTGCTGGTGAGAGCAGCGAAGGTGGTTTCGATGTGGTTTCCTGCAGATTTGCGGTGCTTAAAGTGGTGGCGCCTTCACTGATTGACGATGGTCAATTTCTGTCTGAGTGGTGGCCTGATCTCTGTGTCGCGCGGACTGTGGATAGAGGAACGCCTGATTGTGGATCAGCCAAGAGTTTTCACTGCAGAATTACTGCCGATAGCTCCCTACCTGCGTTGGACAGACAAGCTTCAGCTTCGGCAGAGGGGGTCGGCTACGCCGTCTGGGTGTGGAGGGATCAGGCTGAGGGCTGGTCAACCTTGGGCTGAGGGCCACGATTGGTGGTAGCCGCAATTGGGGATGACCAAATCTTGAGCGCAATGTTGGCTGATTGTGTTGGTAATCGTGTAGGGTATTGGGTAATGTGTCGGGTGAGGTTGCCAACAGTCCAAGGTGAAAACGTTGTGAGAGGGTGTTGTTGACTTGGTTGCTCGTTTGGACGTTCAGCCCAGAGAGGCCAGTCGGGTCGTTGTGATGAGAGTCGACGCGACTCGCAATGGCCACAACAAAGGTCTGAGGTGCGACGTTTCGAAGAAGGAGAATCATCAGAGGTATTGCAGATGCAGGGTGGAGAGGGGAGAAAGGGTGTAGAGGGGAGAGAGGGTGTTGAGGGCAAAGGATGGCTGCTGCGACTTCAGGAAATAAAGGGTGCAAGATATCTCTTAAGTCTCCAGCACTTGACGCCTTTGGCCGGCTTGGGTGAATTGCTACCATACTAAGCCCCGCCAGTCAGTGTAAACAAAGAAAGCGTCGAAAAACACCAGGCCACCGTCTGCAAGCTGTAGCTGCGTGGGCTCACCAAGTGACTTCCAAGCTAACAGGTAACAGCTAACTGTCACACCTCCACTGCTGTGGTCGCTGAAGGGTGAAAACGATTGCCCCACTTCAGTTTAACTGCCTGGCGGCGTTAAGCACTTGCAGCCCTTACTTTTGAGTCTTTAGATTTGTTGACGGTCCCAGACCTGCAACCTTCCCTCCGTCCGCTCCCATCCATTCTCCATCCATTCTCCATCCACCTCCATCCCGCCCCATCCCCAATCAAGACCTTCCTTCAGGGACACCTTACCATCCATCCTGACGACACCTCTGGCTTGACAAGATTGAAGACCCGCCCTACGGTCTCTCGCTCGCGGACCTGATAAGCCTTCCAACCACGCGCAGTCACGCTTGGCCGACGATTGCGGCAACATGGCAGGCCCCAGCAAGGTAGCTTCGACCCGCAAGGCGGTCCCCCAGAGGGCTGGGAATTCCATCACAGTCGTGCGGGACCGCGAATTGTAAGCAAACGCTCTAAGTATCGCCACGTCCAATCCCATCACCACTAACCTGACTCCTCAGGGCCATATGCCTTGACATTGGCAGCACCGAGACGCGTTCTGTCTTTGCGTACGAAGAGAACGGCGAAAAACACGTACAAGTTGTTGGGAACAGCAGTGAGGCCGTGATGCATTCAAACAACACCTTGGTCCAATTCTCATCCGATATTTACCCATATGACAACGATACCGAGAGATACCGCGGCCATAAATATGCGCCAAGACGTGAAGCAACTTCCGCCAAGTTTGGGCCCTACGGCGTCAAAGGCACTACCGAGGAGATGGAAGGATACGATCGTCTTCTCGCTCGAATGATGAGCGAGAGAGGAAAGGATGGCTTCAGCGAGGAGGAATTCGCTGGCCGCATCAAGTGTGGGATGAAGCAGCTCTTGCGCGCCGTCCTCACCGAAACCAAGACCTCAATCGCATGCATCGTCCGAATGCTGGAGCGTCTGCAGAAACAACTCAAGACAATCGTTATGATGGTCCCCAGCCAGTGGGACCTCGACTTCCAAGACCTGTACGAGGAGCTCATGAGGGAGGCCTTTGACGAAGTCTTCAATGACGTACCATGGGCCGCTGCTGTTGACGACATCGAAGTGGTCTTCGTCTCTGAGGCAACAGCACTCGCTCATTACATCTTGTACCACTCAACTAGCTCCAAAGAGTCGGATCTTTGTGCAGGAATGCCCGAAATCGATACAGTCGTGGGGATGCCCAACGCTCAGTTGTTCGTTGACCTTGGCGGGCACAATGCGGTGAGTACAATACTTTCAAACTGAGCCTAGTCCTTCGCCCAATTAGTACTGAATCAGAGTAAAAATAGAACACGACCATGACAACAGTGCATCGAACCCAAGACCGCAAGATAGTTTGGTACGAAATTGATCAGTCGCGTGGTGAGTTGACAATTCTGTCACACCCTATCGATCAATACGGAACTGACGAGGTTCAAAAGGCGCAGGAGGCGGTACAGAGATGTGGGTACAGGATGTGCTAGACGCTGTCGTGGATGAGTACCAGCGCGAGAACGAAGAAAAGCAAGTCCCCTTTGAAATCCGGCAATCATTGAGGAAGGATATCAGGCTCAAGGCGCCGCAAATCATGAACGGAGCCCTTGGGTCTGTGGTTGGTTCAATTCCTGAGACGCCCGATTCCATCACGACCAACATCACCAAGCAACAGAGCGACGAAGCATTTGAGACGGGTTTCCAGCATGTCAGAAACATGATAACAGCTCAACTGGAGCGACTTGCGAAGATCAAGAATGGATGGGCAGGACGGCAGCATAGCATCACCATCATCTTATCGGGGGGATCATCTCAACACACAAACTTCATGAGATGGGTGGAAGAGCTTTGCCAAGAGCTCGGACTGGGTCAGCCATTCTACACATATAAGATGGAGATCCAATATGGGTAAGTGACGTCCCGAAGTGCCCCCGTCTCGTGGCCCCGTCTCCAACTTAGGCTTCCCACCCAACATTCCCGGAATCCTTTTTCGGAGGAAAAAAAAAAAAGAAAAAAGCAAAAACTAATCTTCGCCAGGTCTTTGCGAATCGTCAAAGGTGGCGCACTGGCGGCTCTCACCCAAATGTCTGTGGTTTCCTTCGCGGAAAAAGAGCGCATTCGGCATCCAGAAAGGCCGCGTAGAGACAGACGCACAAGGTCAGGAGTACGTCGAATATGAAGAGTCGGCTGATCTCATCTGGTGCAAAGAGGTTATTCAAGCCCTTCAGAATAGTCAGGCCCTGTGATTTGCTGACATCGTCATTCAAGCGCGGCGGCACCATAGAGGTGGAGCTGCCTTCCTCCGGCTCGAAGGTTGAGTACAGACTCGTCTGCCAGTCGTACCTCGAAGCCCACACACCGACGCTTCTCACCGACAAGAGCATGGCCGAAGGAGCGAGCTTTGACTTCTGGTCCCTCGGGTCTCTCACAGATGGTTACAAGACCCGCTTCGAGTTCACATTCGACTTTCGAAAGGAAACTGTTACGCTCAAGCTCACCTTCCTGCCACAGAGCGGAGATCCGCGTCCGATCTTCCCAGGCGCACATGCACCGTGAAGGGCCAAACGAAGTCTGTCATTATCGGTCCACTCCCCGTCCATGTGCAGCCCGGCACACTCTGTCTGCTACTGAAGCAAACCGTTGAGGAGGTAGACAGAAAGACCGAAGCTGCCCTTCGTCCATACCGCTGGGACCCTTCTGCTGCTGCCAGGCGCAGCAACGCTATCAACGGGGCGGCGCCTGGCAGCTCCGACAATGGAACGACCTCTGGCAATGCCAGCAGCGGAGTGGCTCCTGGCATTGTCCATTTGCCAAACTCCTCCTCTGCTGCCCCGGACGTCACGCCTCAGGCCCCGACATCCAGTTTCGCGGCGTCAAATGCTCCAGGACTAAGTTCTGCCAGAAAGGGCAAGGGGCGAGCAAGCGATGCGCCTTCTTCAGCAAGCAGTTCCGTTGCTCGCCCGGCCGCCACCCGCAATGCTCAACCTGATATGGCCACAAGTCAGCGGCAGAACAACGGTACTTCCTCCCGCGGAGAGTCTTCTGCCAGCAGACACCGGGTTTCTTCACCGCAGACTTCAGCATCCCAGCGTGACCTCCCCCCCGTGTCCAAGATGCGTTCAGCCACGGACTATCCCGACAATGCCCCCTGTCTCAAGCGCAGAATCAGGGAGAGCAGCATCGTTGAAACCCAGGATACTCCTCAGTCCGCGCAGGGTACTTCTCCCAGCAACGAGCCCCCTTCTAGACACCGAGAGAACGGTCCTTCACCTCAGCGTCGCAGGCACACCGGCACTTCCTTCTGGACAGGACCCGCAGCAACTCCGTCCGGGTCTCGTCAAGCTCACCCGTCTGGGCGTACCCAGATGAATAATCTATCTCCCAATGTCGGAGATTTCCAGCTGGGGGATTCGCAGCCCGTTGGTCAATCGCCCGTTCCTTCTGGCCCCCGTGGCAGCGGTGCGCCGATAGCCGCGGGCGGCCGCAACCTTGGGCCGATCCCTTTCCGTGATCCGCGCCCGGATGCGAGCTCTGTCCCTCCTCGGCCTCCAGTGCCAGAGCGCAACTCGGGAAGCTCTGGTACTCAGCGACCGGGTGCGAGCTCTGTGCCCTCTTGGTCATCGGCTCCAGGGCGCGATACGAGGAACCAGCGTCGCCCCAATCCGTCTGGACCGGCCAGCCGCGGTCGGCCCGGTAAGAGCGACTGAGGCGAGCCGGACACGAGCAGATGCGATGCTATCCATCTGAGATGAGCCACGCTTTCCTACTTGAGCAATCTATGAGCGCGACAGCGCTGATGTCGCCACCACCTATTTGGTTGTCACGGCAAAACCACAAAGGACTTGTCCATCTGCATCTATGGACGTAACCTTTCGCCTCCGAGGATGCCCTGCTTTGGGGGCAGCTTCTTGTCCGCATTATTCGAGGGGACAGCTGTGGCGCCTACCAGGCTTTGGGCGGCGGGTAAATGCCTCACGATTCTTTTCCGCAGCTTTTTGTCAACTGCCCCCCCCCCCCCGGCACCCGAGCGACAGGTTATGTTTTATTTCGAGTGCGAGTTGATGAGCGTTATTGTTTGGCGCTTTTGGCAGGGGGTTACCGATGTTGAGCGGCTCTTTTCGTTGAGGCTTTCTGAGATACCCCTTGTACTTCTACATAGAAATGACATTGTTTATAGACTATTGTGACGAGACGCGTGTGATACTTGAGTTAGTTTTGCTGTAGGGAAAGCCTTTCCAACAGCCTTCGAAGCACCGTGGAACCTTGACTTTACTTACCTAGGTACAGAAGGCGTTCGACGAGGCAAAGTAGAAGCGGAATGGGTTACTTCTACTGTGACTCCTTGTAATTTTCAAGATTGACTAAGGTGGTGGACAGCATTCCCTACTTTGACTCGACCTCTGAGCTGACTGAACAGTTCGACCGCTTGCGATGCACGCGTACCACAGAAAGAGGCGTCTTCTCGTCTTCAAGGAGTACCTATATGTATACCTAGGTATACGCAGACATCTATTAAGAACTGAGGTTTGTCAGCCCTGAGTCTGGAAATGCTTAATCGTGCGGATCGTTGCCACATGATCCGCTGCACCAGATGGAGAACACGCAACACCACTCCTCCGCCATGAGGCCCAATCTTCGGCCGGCTACCTGAATGAGGCCGGGGGTGGCAGCGGCCACAGAAAGCAACGCTGCAGAGTTCTGGACGTCGGACTTCGGAGACGTCGGGGCCAGCCGTCAGCCAGCCGGTCACCAGCTGAGCTGCATGTAGCATGGTGTCGTGTGGATGCTCATGCCATTCCGTGCATCTCTCAATTACTTACTGCATCACAACCGTATTGCCACAATTGCTTCAAAAATAACCAGGTGGGGATGGCCGTATGAAAGCTCTCCACTCTGCATCAATGAAGGATTCGAAGGCTGCTGTGCCCTTATTTGTGAGACCCGCGCCGCAATGCGCCGCCTCCAAGACCCGGTTCCTGTTCTGCTGTTGCTTCTATTCTTGGTGTTCCTAATTCCTGGCCACCCATGGCATCCACATCGCCGTCTGGAATGCCCCGCGTTATGACCTCCTGCAACCGCCCGGTGGCCGGGCCTGTAGCCTGCCCCAGACATGAGGCTGCGTCCTGCGGGAGCTTCATTGACGGATGGACCCACGCGGCATTTGGCTGCCCAACAGCAGGGCTGCAGGGGTCGGAGCTATGCTTGGTAGTCCTGCTAAATATTATCCTGCCTAGATACTCTGCCACATCCACTGGCCGCCTTCCATGAGGCCTTAATCAAAGCCGACTTGGCCTCAATGATCCAGGGCACTTTCGGCCAGGTCATCACTGAATGGAGACACCTGGTGGTGGTGGATGACAAGTACAGCTTTGACAGGCACAGCTTTGACAGGCACAGCTTTGACAGGCACAGCTTTGACAGGCACAGCTTTGACTGTGTATTTAAGCCAGCTGCTCGCCCCCGTGTTTCAATCTGGGTACTGGTGATGCAAATAGTCAAAGTATTATCAACTACAGGACAAAAAGGCTGCTTCAGATACGGCGCAGGCTCCGTCATTCAAGACCCTGCCTGACTGCAGCTGCCGTTTGTTCACCTACTCGCCTGGCCGCCCCCCCTGGGACGTCTCTTTCTACCTAGGGAGGCAGTCCCGTATTGCCTTCCGTTTCTATCCCAAAATCGCCCTTCGACCTCACCGTTTTGCCGCCTCCAAGCTTTCCCCGGCATGCCAGCTTTGGTTCGCGGGCCCCACTTTGACGCCTTGCCTTTCAGTCTCGTAGACCCATTGATCTTATCTTCCAGTTTACAGCCCCAGCTGTTCGCCAGCCAACCCCGTCGACCTCACCCGAAGCCCAAGGAGCAAGCCCAGTAGCTCCTCGCAATCTTCGGCCAGGAGCCCCCACCGACAAGCTTCCTTCGCCATCATGGAGGAATACCCACAGGCCGACCAGGGTCCCAAGCCGAAGCGCCTGCGCCAGAAGGACCTCGAGGAGTAAGTCCCTCTGCTGCAAACCGACGTGACCTTCGAGGCTGCGTCGTTTGCCGCTTTGTAGCACAAGGCTCCTGCAGTTTAGCTAACCAGCGCGTCCGCGACCACCAATGTAGGCTTCGCGACAAGAGCCAGGCCGGCGAGGACAAGCTGATCCCTATCTGGCAGAAGGCTGGCCCCAACGAGCCGCTCACCCTCTTCATGAACGCCTTTTCCCGCCCCGCCTTGGCCACTTTCAGCCCTCTCTGGAAGAAGCAGCTCGATGCAAACCCTGATTTCCTGGTTCTGGACGGACCGTACCTGGCCGTCTACAAGTTGATTCTGGATTGGATCAACCTGTGCATCGAGGAGGGAAACGATGTCAAGTTCCCTGACGTAAGCCCCCCCCCCCCCAAGCCAGGAAAAAAATCTCCGACAGTTGCCAGAGTGCTCCTCCGAATTGTGACACCAGAGGCGATGTGTACTAAATGAAACGACCAGATCGAGGAGCTTGAGGTCAAGACCAAGAAGGATCTACAGGAGCACGAGCGCCAGCACCCACTGCATGTCCTCCTCCAGGTCATCGCTGCGGCCAACTACCTGCAAATCCCCGAGGGTTCCCTCCAGAACGGCCTGAAGAAGGTAGCCAAACCCGCTCCAAGCGCGTCGTCTCCACGAGCCCACGCTAACCACCCCCTCAAAGCGCGCCCCTGGATACGCCCGCAAGCACATCATCGGCCTCGGCTACGTCGAGCGCATCTACAGCAAGGAGGACAACCGCGAGCTCACCACTGACCTGAGTGAGGTGGCCGCCATCTCCATCTTCGAGGCCTGGTGGAGCTTCAAGCTCGAGGAGCCCGAGTACGACGAGTACATCTCGTGGCTCGAGCAGATGCGCGTCGACTACAAGCAGCTTGACGAGGACCTGCACGAGCAGTTCGACAAGAAGAAGGCCTTCATCGAGGGCAAGCGCGAGGAGCGGAAGCGCGCCCGCGACGCCGAGGCCGTCGCCTCGCCCGCCGACAGCGGCTTCGATAGCCTGGAGACCCCCACTGACGGCGGCTGGGACTCTGTGACCGTCGCTGGCGATGCCGGCGACGCTGGTGACGGATGGAACCAGGCTGCCGCGATGGTGTCGAAGGAGGTGGGTGGCGCCATGGACAAGCCTGTGGAGGCGGCGCCTTCCTGGGCCGTGGCCTCTGCTTCCGAGAGTATGTGGTAGATCACTTGATCAACACCACGCCGACTTGGTAAACGTGTTGTTTGTTTGCGGCGAACTGTTCTGCTGTTAGAGAGGGGGGAAGAGAGACAACAAAAGGGAAGGTGGCCTTGAAGAGCACTGACTGTGGCGGTAGTCTCAAGAATCTGCTGGAGGGGTCCTTTGATAGGTACCGTAGTACCATGACACTCGAGGTATCTCTTAGTTGCATCAGGCATTCTTGTGCCGTCTGCCATCTGCCGTTTACATTTTTTTTTTTGTTTTCCCGGGTGTTGTTATCAACTGACCGGAAGAGAAAGCCACCATCCTGGTCACGAGCTGGCATCGGGTTTAAGCCCCAGCCAAGCCTCTCCTCTTCGGTTTGTGGGGGGGGGACCATCACCCGAGCATCTTGGCCCTGCCGCTCCACTACCGGACGCAGGAACAGCAGCCCTGCCCAATAGCATCATCTCGCCAGTTCAGCCCTACCGGGATGCTCCCCAGGAACGGGCCCTGCACTGCTCCCACCAAACCTGCGGTTGAGGCTATGCCCTTGTGGAGCCGTAATTGGGCTTCGTAATGCGCCACCACGAGAGTCGCATCTTCGTCGCTCGGGCCGGCCGACCTAAGCGGCGGGTTCGATATAAGTAAAAGGGCTGTCGCGACTTGGAGGGACGGGAGGGCTTGCCTGACAGCAAAGAATATCCACACTTGACCATCCAGACTCGAAATCATTTCCACAATCCCAAAGTAAGAACCTCTCTAAGAATCAGTTCTCAGTTTGGAAGGATCAATATCGTACCAAGAAAGCCCGAAAAACCCTCCAAACTACAAACTTGTCAGTCACAATGGTCTTCGGACTCGGACACCACCACCACCACCACAAACCTCACCACGGGCCAGGAGGACCTCCTCCCCCGCCGCCTCCACCTCCACCTCCACATCATCATCACCACCACGGCCCTCCACGACCATGCTCACCACCAAGGCATCACCACCACCACCATCACGGCCCGCCGCCCCCTCCCCCGGGGCCACCACCACACCACCACCACCACCACCATCATCACTCCGGGCACAGAGGCCCTTTCCCAGCGCCCCTTCTTGACTTCGGCCCCGGGGGGCCGAGGTTCTCGGGCGGTGGTGGTCCACACGGACATGGTGGTTTTGGCGGGCACCATGGCGGGCACCACGGAGGCCCCGGCGGGTTTGGGGGCCATCACGGAGGACCAGGCGGTGGCTTTGGGGGGCCGGGCGGCCCGCATGGAGGTGGTGGAGGAGGAGGAGGAGGAGGAGGAGGAGGACCGGGCGGGCCGGGACACCACGGCGGCGGCGGCCCTTGGTGAAAGGGTCTTCGAATGAAGCGGACGCCGGAGAGAGCGTTTCGTATTTGCGATAGCCACCTAGATAGTGAATTTGTAATAGCGGCACATCATGATCGGATTGGGCTCATTTAGTTGTATACTTTGGTGCCTGTAGTTCCTGCAGTGGTGTCCCTAGCCGAAGGACTAGTTCCACCTCGTCTCGAGCGGATCCTGACTGCGCCATGCCGGGCTGTCGCCGGCCTCGTCCGCTGGTGGGATGGGCCGGACGGCTCCATGGTGTCTCTTCACAGACATAATTGGGAATTTGAACGTGAGCCGGACTCCTCCTAGACCTCATTTATTCTCTATCCCGAAAGTGCCGACACAGGATATCAAATCCGCACACTTGGCACCGAGGCAAAATGGCCGGCACCAAAGCCGTCATCGTCTGCATCCTCATTCCCCTGGCGGCGGCCCTGACTCTTCACCTCTTCAGCGGCGGCAGCGGCACCGCGACTCCAGAAGAACAGCCGGGAGAGCCGGGACGCACCATATGGACGCACGAGGGACTGCGGAACTACCTGGATGATAAAGTATCTCCCACCGCGTAGTGACGCCGTGCCGGGGGAGATGCTGACTCTGCGGACCTTCGTCTCACAGAACGCTACGGTGTGTACAGGGACATGTCGCGCCGCGGCCGCCAGGGAGGCCGGAGACGACGTGGCTAAGAGGGAGATGGGGAGATCGCGAGTCGTGCCTCTGCGACAACGCCAGGAAGAGGGAGGCGCTGTCGGATCCAAGGGGCCGCCATGCCGCGACACGCGTTGATCGGGGGATGGGACCCCGGTTATTCTGCTCATATGAGAGCTCTGGGAGGTTGAAATAATGAGAAGCGGATCGGAGTGGTGATAAGGAAAGTCGTTACCTAGGTACGCCTAGGGCTATTCGCATGAATCGCTGGATGTGTCTGAGCAGGTGGTGTAATCGATATGGTACTCGGGCCGGACGAGGCATTGGAGTAGACATATTGCCTTGAGTATGTTGATGTCTCTTTGGGAGAAACTGCCTGACCTGTGTTGCATCAGCGGTTGTGTCTCCGGCCGTGGTGAGACAATTTCCCACGCAAGCATACTTAGTCAGTCGCAAAACCGAGTCTGGAAAACGGTTAGTGCTGAATAGTCACGGATTTAGTTCCAAAAGAGTCAAGAAGCGAGCATTACCTGTCTAGTTAAAAAGGACTGCCGACAACGCGGCAGTTGTATTAATCGACAATGATGTTGGTCTACCACGGGAGTTCCTCGCCGAAGCGATCCACGAAACAGCCACTCCTCAAGTGCCCTTCCCCCAACCGCTCCAGCACCGGCAGCATGGTCCGCAAGCTCTCCTCACAAGTCACCGCCCCGTCCTCCCTCACGCCGACCAGGCCCGTCTCCACCCTCCCCGGGTGGACCAGCGCGAAGCACACCTCCGGGACGTCGATGCTCAGGCTCCTGACGACGGCGTTCAGCGCCGCCTTGCTCGCGCGGTAGGCGTACGCGCCGCGCGCCGCGTTGGAGGCCACGCTCCCGAGCCGCGACGACATGACCGCCACCCGGGGCCGCAGCCCCGCGTCCGCGGCGAGCCGCAGGCCCGGCAGCACGGCGGCGAGGACGCCGAGCGCGCCCGCGGCGTTGACCTCGAAGGTCGCCACCATCGTCGCGGCGTCCATGACGCCCAGCGCCTCGGCGGCGGCGACGTCCTCGGCCCTGCGCACCTCCACGCCGGGGACCAGCCCGCGCACGCCGGCGCTGTGTACCACGAGGGCGAGCGGGGTCTCCGCGCCTATCCACTCGCGGGCGAAGGCCTCGAGCTCGTGGCGCGGCGAGGTTATGTCCACCTGCACGTAGACGGAGCGGGGGCCGTGGGCGTGGCTGGGCTGCGGGTTGTTCCCGTCTTGGTCGGGCCAGGGCTGCCTGTCGATGCCGATGACTCTGAAGTCTTGGGCTTGACTTGGTGACGAGGACCCATTGCGTAACCATTGTGATGTGGCGAAGTGCTCGAAGAAGGCCCGGCCGAGACCGGAGAAGGCGCCGGTTATCAGGATGGTTGGGGCATTAGAGGGCAACTGCGGCTGTTCCTCGCTCTTGGGCATGATGGCAGATCTTGCCCGACCTGGACTCAGTCATCCACAGCAGCTATGGCAACGTCAAGGGTTCGTTGAATGGATGCAGAAGCTTCTGTGCGCTGGGCACGAAGTAGACTTCCCAGGTACCTGTTTGTTGTGGTTGCTGTGCAGACACCCTAACCCTGATATTGCATGCTTCACCCGCCGTTGCGCATTTGGATCACACTTTCTCTTTGCTCCGCGTTCTTCCTTGTCTTGAGTGCTGCTGGGCCTATTGAGTTCGAAACATTTGGCAAAATGTGCCTCAGAGTCTTGTTGTTCTTCCTTTTAAACGAAGCAGACTGTGGAGGAGTGCAACAGTGAGATAGCTGTATTTTCTCCAACTGCAATACAGAAGTTGCCAAGACTATGCCCCAGACTGTCAAGCCACCACAGCCTCCCAGGTCATCTGCGACGTCGAGCTCGACGGCAAGTTGAGCATGTGTGGCACCGGTCGTCCGTGACCATCCCGCGCTGCGGCGCCAACCTCCGAGACGCCCACCCGGACGGCTCGGCCAACAACCCACGAAGGTCAACGTCACGGTGATGGAGAAGCTCCAGGGCGAGAACGCGATCAAGAGGTGAGTGCTGACGGGCGGGAGGCGAGACGCGTGGTACATCAGGGAGCCGGGGCGGGGGCCAGAGGGTGGTCTGGACGGGCTGTACGCGGAGGCGTGCAAGAGGATCGCCAGGGAGGACGAGGAGTTTACGAACAAGTTCGGTAAGTGGTTCCACCGAAGGGTCATACAGGATAACCCGAACTTCCAGCCGTGGAAGGGACGCGCGAGGTCGAGGTTGAGTCGGGGGCTGAGGTCATGCGCTGGACACAGCCGAAGTGCACGACCGAGCCATCGACGGAGAATACGGGGCCAAGCTCCTCAGGTTTAAGAGTCGATTTTCACCACAGATGACGAGGTGGATGAGAACGTCGGCGCGAGGGTTAAACCAACGTCCTAGGCCTGCCGGCATGAGGGACTGAACTCGGCCATGGTTGAGGAAACAGTTGGTACCTGCTATATCGTTTGGTAAACATCAAGCTGGTGTGTCCGATGGTGACCAGGCGTGTCAGACGTCCCCCATACGTGTGCATGGGAGACTCACTGCCTACAACTGGGCATGCTCACGTTCCGGCTCGCTCGGAGGTTCACCTGGAAGACGAACATTCGGTGTGGGATTATTCAGCCATGGACACTATTCGGGCCCATCAGAAGAGCGAGAGAGCGGCAAGTACGCGTCATCGAGGGTGTGATGACATCCCACAAACTCTAATGACCATGATCCAAGCATCTCGAAGGGTGCCATGATTTCGGGCGTATGGTCTACCACACTATGATACGTGGCCTAGGAAAGCAAGGACTGGCAACCCCTATTTGCAAATTCCGTGTGAGCATCTCGAAGCGCATCTCAGGCCTCGGGCTTCTTCCCGATCACCGTCCAGCGCACGGCGGTCGTGTACGCCCCGTTCCTCGTCTCTTCAACCGCTAAAGGGAGCAGGCGGCCCAGCTCCTTCTGCATCTTCTCATTCTTCGTCTTGCGATAGATGAGCTCGTGGATCATCAACCCACACTCGTGCAGGAGGAACGCCATATGCGGCGGGCAGTCGTTCTTGTCAACCTCGGTCTCCGTGAAACCCGCGGCGGCGAAGATGTCCGGCAGCTGCGTCATCCATGTTGGCTTGAAGCGCGGGTCCTGCACGGAAAGCAGCTTGAACATCTCGGCCATTGCCTTGGTCTTGCCCTCGGGGTTCGTCTTGTCGAATCGGACCGACTCGAAGTCTGGCTCGCCCCACTGGAGGTAGCCACCGGGCTCTAGCTCGCCCGTTGTCAGCAGGAGTCATACTGCCTGGCCGGCCTTTGCATGTGGACCTACTGAGCATCTTGAAGAGGCGCTCGACGACAGGCGAGACCTGGTCGTTCATCAGGACGAACGCGAGAAAGCGCACGTGGACAACATCGAACGCGCCCACGAGGTCCTCGGGCAGTTCGGTCTTCACATCCCAATGCCTCAGCGAAATATTGGACGGCAATGTCTCCTTGGGAGGTGCGGCGTCAAACGAGATGTCGAAGCCCTCCAGGCGCGCTGACGGGTCGACCGACTCACGGACGTCAAAGAGCCAGATGCTGGCCAGGGAAGCGTCAGCAGAGAAGCCACCGGCGGCGCTGAGGTCCTGGAATCAGGGGGATCAGGAGGGTTACCCTGTGCCCGTGCCGACGTCTGCCACCCGCAAGTTTGGGCGGTCGGTTGGGATCTTGGGGTGAATGTTGTAGCCGAATATCTTGGACCACAAAGTATGCATCAAATTGATGCTTGGATTGGATTGAGTTAGCATCAATGTCATGCTGAGAATCCGAGGGCGGCACACGCGGGCATTGCACACCGGTTATTGTCGAGGAAATCGCGCGTGAACACGTAGTCGTCTTTGGGGGCTCCAGAGGAACTGCTGCTGTTACCTGTCGATGCCATGATGGAGGTGCTTTCATCTATCTGTCCGATACCGAAGGACGAGAAACGAATCAAACGATGGCTGTACTGAGGTATAATATACCCAGGAAGCGAGCCAGCACCGAAGATTTACAAACACAAGGAGGATTTAATCCAGCACAGTCAGCACGACGACCGTGGCAATATGAAGTTTATACATCACCTTCTTTCACCCATGTACCAGCAAGTTCCTAGGGCTGACGCCCAAGCGGGGAAGATCTTCGGCCACGATGCTACGATGCACGTGCTGCTGGTGTCTGTTGGATGCCGACTGCGAGCGATCCCATGGTCAAAGAATGGCTGCCAACCGCACGAAATGCCAGTCTCCACTGACGCCACATCCAAACCACTAACTGCACGTCCTCTTCCAAACATTTGAGAGCCATTGGGCCAACCGTCAGATCTCGATCTTTTGCCGAGCCCAGGAGGCTTCAGACTCTTAGCAGCATAGGACTCGACAAGCAACTACTCCACGGCGCAGCAGTACGGTTCTCCTGTTGCCTTTTGAATCCTTGTAAGTCCCTCTGCACTTCATGTGGACAATGGGTAACGTGGTTTACCACATACCCGCCAGTATCAGGTCCCCGCCACTTT
>LJJS01000289.1:0-33439 GCA_001447215.1 Diaporthe aspalathi
CGGGGACCTGATACTGGCGGGTATGTGGTAAACCACGTTATATATTTTACTTCATATATTTTTTTATTAATTAAATACTTTTATATTAATTATATAAGAAAAACCTATTTCTTTTAAAAGATTTAAATTAGGATTATTTATTAAAATAAAATTATTTATTTAATAACTATAATTTTAAATGCTAATTATAATTCTTAAAACAATACTTATATTAAAGATTTAATTATTATTTAAATTAAATAATAATACTAAAATAGCAAAGAACTTTATTAAATTTTAATAAAAGAAAGCTATAATAAAAAATATTTTTAAAAGGTTTTCTAGATTATTTCCTTAAATAAAAAATAACTTTATTTTAATTATTAATAAATAATATAAACTTAATTGTTTATTATTTAAAAAGCGAATATATTATTAATTTAATTTATTTATTATTAAAATCGTATGCTTTAATAATATATATAAATTATATACATTAATTAAAATAACCTTTAATAAAATATATTTTTTAAAAACTTTAAACATATTTATAAATTATATAAAGTATTGAAAAGCTTAATATATTATTTTTATAAAAGAATAATCTTTTAAAATTAAATTAAATAAAAAAAGAGCTTTTTAATTTACCTAATATAACTTTTTTAAAACTTTATAAACTTTTTATAATTTAAAATTTTTAATTATATTTAAAAGGTTTTTAAATATTATTAAAATCAATTAAATTTAATTTAATTTAATTAATTAAATAATTTGTATTTATTTAATCATTTTATTCAATTTAAAAATAATTTAAATATAAGTATATTAATTTTTTAATTATTAATTTAAGACTTTAAAAAGTTTAAAAATATAAATTTTTTTTAAAACAAATAAAGTTTATATACAGCAATATTATTTTTTATTTAATTAAAGAATATACATTTTATAATATGAAAAGGTAATATATTAAACTAATTAAAATATTTTTTAAAAGTTTTATTATACTTAGCTGTTATATTTGATTATATTTTATACTTTTAATTTAACTTTATTTTTTAAATTACCTTTTTTATAATTATTTACTTTTAATTTTCTAACTTTACTAGCTTAATCTTTTAAAGCTGAAGCTTAATACTTTATATAATAATTAAACTTTTAAATTAATTTAATTTAAAATTAAATTTAATAATAACTTTTATATATATATTAAATTATAATTTAAAATTAATAATGGTTTTTATTTTATATTAAAATTTTAAAAAGATTATAAAACAGTTTTATAGTAATTAGCTAACTCAAAATTATATTTATATGTTTTAATATAATAAATATAATTAATATATATTTGTTTTAAAATTAAATAAAAAATAATATTTAAAAAGAATTATAATTAAAAGTCGTTTAATATTTCTTTTAAAATTAATAAAAATACTATTTATTTATTTTTTATAATAATTATAAAATCTTATATTTTACTAATTAAAAAAAGTAATAAATAAATTATTATTTTTATAAAAGAAATATATTTTATAAAAGCTTTTATTAATTTATTTAACAAATATTTTATTAATGCTAATATAAATTAAGTATTTAGTATAATAATATATATATATTTACATTTTATTATTAGAAAAAGAATTAAAAAAGTTAATCATATTCTTTTTAATATTATAAAATATTAAAAACTATATAATATATATATGTATATATATATTTGTAATTAATAATATTAAAAAGTTTAGTATTTTTTATAAAAGTAAAATAAAAAGGGCTTTTATATAAAAACTCAATTTTTAAAATAACTTTTTTATTAAATGCTATATAAATTTTATAATATTAAAAGAACTTTAAAATAATAATACTAAAAATAAATTATTTTTATTTTTATTTTCAATTTTAATTATTATTATAATAAAAATAGTTTAATTAATAAATGAATATAATACCTTTATATATAAAAGTTTTTTTTTAAAAAAAGTAAAAAATGAAAACGTTAAAAATAATTAATAATTATTATTAAAAAAGATATTAAATTTATTAAAAACAATTAAAAAAACATTAAATTAAAAAACTTTTTTTTAAAAAAAAGGTTAATTTAAAGCATTAATGAATTAAAAAATTACTTTTTTATAAAATTAAAAAAATATTTATTAAAATAAATAAGTAAGATTTATATATATATTGTTTAAAAAGTTTATTATAAATATAATTTATTTATTTATAATTAACTTTTTATTAAATATTTTTCTTTTTAATACTTCTTCTTTTAAAATACCTCTTTTTAACTTTCTTTAACTATAATTTAATTAACTTATTTTTAAGTTTTATTATTATTTATGTAAAATTAATCGTTTTTAATATAAATTTGCTTATAATTATATTATTTATAATACTTTTATTAATAATAGCTTATTTTAATATGAATTTAAAACTTTTTATTTGAGATATCTTTTTTTATTTAATATTTATTTAACTATTTATATAGTAAGTTTTAAAAATATAAATTCCTTATTATTATTTTATTATTTAATTTTAAACTACTTTTATATAATTCCTTTACTTTTTCCTTTTTTATATTACCTTTTTTTTATTTTTCAAATTAATAGCTATAATAAACCGTTTATAATAAAACAAAAAAGCAAAAAAAGAAAAGCTATAATCCTTAAATTATTATTTAAAAAGCTTATAAATATAAATAACCCGTTTTATTTTTCTTGTAATTTTAGTAAAGCTTTATTTATTATTAAATTAATAAAGCTAATTAATAAAACTTTTATAATAGCTTAACCTTTAGCTATATTATATATTATAACCTTTTTTAATATAATTCTTTTTATAATATTATAATTGTTTAATTTAATTAATAGATAAAACTTTTAAAATTTTAAATAAAAGAATAATATAAAACTTTTTTATAATCATTTTAAAATATAAGTTTTTAATAATAATTTAAATTTTAATAATATTTAAATTATTAATATTTCTAATTAACTACCTTATTTTAATAATAAAAAATATAATAACTTTAAGTTTTATTAGTTTTTTTAAATTAAAACTCTTTTTTAATATATATATTTTAAGTTCTTTATAATAAACCTTTATAATGCTAAAAGCTTTTTAATTATTACTAAAGAATATTAATTTAATTATATTATAGTTTTTATTTTTTAATAGTTAATTAATTTTTAAACCTTTATTTATATTTTTATATACCTTTTAAATTATATTATTAAATTATATTAAAATTATTAATATTTATTTTAATAAAGAACTTTGAATTAAAGCTTATTTATATATTTTAAAAATAATACCTATTGTCTTTATTTATAGAACTATTTAAAGAAAAAGTAATAAATAAATTATATTATAATTACTTTTTATAAAAGTTAAAAAATAATAATTAAAACTTAAAACATAAATTAATATTATTATTTTAAAGTTAAAACGTTTTATAATAAAGAAAGAAATTATAACAGTTATTATATAGATATTTATTATTTAATTAAAGCTAAATAATTTTAAATTTATAATTTAAACTTTTAATTATATTTTATATTTATTTATTAATAAATATTAAAAACTTTAGTAAAAATATAAATTTATATTTTAATTAAATATAATTAAAGTAAGCGTTAATAATAAAAAGATGACCTGATTAATAATTAATAAAAAAGTGTTAAATAATATATTTATTAATTATTAAGCTTTAAAAAAACATATTAAAAAGCTAATATAATTTAAAAAAGTATTAATTACTTAAACTTTTATTAATTATATTTTTATTAAAGTAGTTAAAAATAAGCTAAAATTTTACAAAATATCTTTTAAAAGCCCTTTTTTGTATTATAAAATAATTAAAACTTAAAAGAAATTACAACTTTATTTAAAAAAATCTTAAATTAAAAAATACAAAATTAAATAATTTAAAAACATTAACACTTTTAAATTACAAAATTAGCTTTAGCTTTAAAACTTATAATTATTAGTTTTAATATATTTATATAATTATATATTATAATACAATTATTTAAAAATAAATTAAATATAAAAGTTATATTTTATAAGTTTTAATCCTTATAATTTAGGTTAATTGTATTATATAAGCAAATAAAATAACTATTAAAAAAAAGAAGGGCTTAAAATAACTATAAAGCAAAGTATTATTTAAAATTGATAAGCTTTTATTTATATTTAAAAACATTAATAAATAAAATAATTAAATAAATAAATTTAATTTAATTAAAAAAAAAGATTTTTACTTATATGCAGTTTATTTTTAATAGTTTTTTAAACATTTTAAAAAAGAATATATTTTAGAGCTTAGAATTATAATTAATAAAATTGAAGCTATAAAAGCTAATTATTAAATATTATTTAAAGATTTTATTTAAAATAATTAATTAACTTTTTTTAATATATATTTATTTTCAATCTTAAACCCTTTAAATTAAATCTTTTGCCCTAGGCTTTTTAAGCCTTTATTCCTCTTAAACTTTCCTCTTTTGCATTCAAAGCTCCTTTTAGGGCTTGGGCAGAACAGTGCACTCTTTTTCTCTATGTTGTGTGGCCTGTTTTCACTATCATTGCTCAGCAAATAACGTGGTCCAGGAGGTTTCTCTAAGAATTGTGCCAATACTGCCCGCGGTCTACTACTTCTTGATCAGCGGGAAACCTTATTTCAGAACAAGAAGAATTGCCAAGTATAAACGGAGGGTACAGGGGTATAACCGCCCAATATATAAATATGTTTTATTAGATTTAAAGTGCTTTAAGCATTTAAATATAATTGTTTTAATGGTTTAAATCTTGGCATTATAAGATATTCTTAAGGGGGATTATTAGGGAGGTATTAAGTAGTAATCTTGCAGAATGTGTGCATACCCTTAGTCTGAACGTACCCTCCGTCTCTCGCTCTGCAAATCTCTCTCTTTTCCTTTTACACCTAAAGTAACACCCGCCGTTGTTTCTTCAGATTCATCACACGAACTTGATTGCATCCAGCTCATGTTTGCTTAAGAATGAAAAACAGGACCCATTCTATGGCAAAGACATCTTCAGGTGCACTCCAAGGCCTAACACAGCATGTATTAACCGCCAGCACCAACACGACTGGGCCGTTTATCGAGAGACCTTCATCCCAGCAAATACCCAGCGTCTGTAGCCCGTTACCATCATCAGGGGAAGTTCTAAGTTGTGAATATGCACCGGTCGTTCTATCAGCAGTCACAGGGTCGCTCCCTGGCCTCAATCCCGAGTATCGCTACGATGTCAACCAATTACTTTCTCAATGGACATCTCTTGTGACCGCTGACAGGTTGGCCTTAGTCTGACAATTTACTGTAAAGTTTCATCTTACATAGAAAATGAAAAGAAATCGGAGCCGAATCCACCTTCAGCTCGGCTAATATGGTTGAGTCATCACACAAGTCAAGGACGATTTCGTTGTCTGCTTCCTCGTGACTGGCGCCCTTTACCGCATGCCTCATCCAGAGAGATGAGGGTGGTTGATCCACAGTCGTATTTTATCTGGTATTGTATTCTAAATTCTGCGGCTCATAATATTGAACAAGTAGAGACTTACGAAGTCAGCAACTATTTAACCAGATGAATACGAGTGTGTATCGGCGACCAATAATGCAAGTATCATGGACTCTACCTAATCTTCACAATGAATAATGAAAGATTTGAAAGCGAAAAATGATGGGCGCTGTATAGTCAAGTTGGGGACTGACCACACACATGAAGGACGTGTTTCTGCTGGTTTTCGCCGATGATGGAACGATGAGAAGCTGATGATGGTCGTTCGACCATAGAATTACACCTCGACTTGAAAGTACCGCTGCCATGGCTGCCTCCCTTTGAAGTACTCTGCAGATAGGCACATGACACTTAACACCACGATAACTACATTTGGTGACCATTTCTGGCTTAAGCGAGAGAATGGGAATATTCTGCATGACGCCCGCGAGATTTTATGGCTTTTTCGGTCAGCCTTCAGCCCATGTTGACCTGACTTTCTTGGCCGACGCAGTCTTGGTGCTAGAGATCAGAGACATGGCGCTCCGGAAACTGCTGGGTAAGTAGTACATGTACGAGTTACACAGGCTACGGCTAGTCCTAAGTTGAGACCGTATCATCTCGGTCTGAGTTGTACAGAATCATTGTACAGAATCAAATGCATATTTAGGATTTGGTATTTATGTTTATAAGCGCTAGGTTTGGTTTTCAGTTAGAGTGCCTACGTAGTGTCGCATCAACCGCTAAAGGGCACATGAAATTGCACCCGGCTATGCTCACAACGTACCGGTATATCCACCTACTTGAGTACCTACCTAAGGTAGGTAAGTAGCTTCCGTTTCTGATGGTGCAAACACCAATTCCCTGAATGCAAAGAAGTGCGAACATGCTGTTTTGTGTAGAGAAATTACAACGTCACCCAGGTAGTTGAGATCATCCCGCAGATTGCAGACGTAGGTCGTAGCCAGTCCAATATCTCAATAACATACTTCATTGTAGTGGTGTAAGGTATTGGAAGGAGCATATTGATACCAACGACGACGGGACACAATCGAAATTGCCAGATGGATATCCAGGCATCCCCAAGTATATGTATATGCCCCGGTGCCACCCAGGCATCACACAATGATAGTAGTGCAGCCACGTCTAGTGTAGCCTGCACATTATACCTGCACATCTTACACCTGCACTTTGCACCTGCACATGGCACCTGCACGCCTGGCAACCTCCAGACTTACCGTGAGCTCGGCGTGTATAATCGCTACCTACAGTGATCACTTAACAACAAGTCGGGAGTTGCCATTTAAGTATTCCATTAAATATCGGGCCATAGTCCAGCGTCACCCACGGCACCCGCGGACTCTTTGATTCGTAGCCTTTACACCGGAAAACGAGTATCGAAAATGCTCCCACAATGGAGCGAGGGGGATCGATCGGCCGAGAAGGTGACCTTTTGAGGCGTGTGGTTGGTGTCCAGAACCTCGGTTCCCATCTATTACGCAACGGCAATGGACTTGGCAGCATATACCATTTACTTGTGTAGCCTACCGTACCGCGACAAGGATCGGATACGAACATTGAAGGCAAAGGCTGGCAATGCTTCGCTAGCGAGCCCAAATTGTTTAATAAAGCAAAAAAAAAAAAAATTTGGTTGTGGTTTCCCACCGCCCAAACACTCATCGAGACGATATCTGCGGCATCCAAGAGTGGCCATTCCTTTTTTTCTTTCTTTTTTTGAGGTGACTTCTGTCTGCCCATACACCACCTGTATGCACCGAACAGCGTCTCCTAGCCTTCCCCGCTCCTCTGGTCGTCGGCGCCGTTGAGAATCCACTGGCAGTGCCACGTCTGCACATGTGCCTTCCCTGGTGGAGACATTTTATTATAGAAGCTGCTTGTTCAATTGATTTTTGTTCAACAATGTTTGTACCTATAGAGCTATGCAACTTCAGCATTCGACAGGATCCATCAATGCAGCCGCACGTCCAGCGCTGTCCCGGACAGACGCGACAGGATTGCCAACTCCCCTTTCTCAAAGTCTTCTACTGACTGCCCACCGAAGGCCCCCCTGAAAGCATGAAGTTGCATTGGAGCCAGCCGAGTTTGACGCCGTGACCCTACACTACTGAACGGCGTTGTGTGCACGATCCGGAGGCGCCAAGAGACCCTGGCGCGATGTAGCATCGGATGTCTGTTGGATCCGGAAGGTCGCCGTGCAATGGGACACCGGATCCTGGCAGACAGCCGGGACGCTACGCTAGAAGTTTGGATGAACCGAAGAATACTACCACACACAACCGTTGACCTTGTCCACGGTCGGGCATCATTCGCTTAGGACGAACTGCACACAACCACACACGTGTAGGCGCGGTACTTTTACTCCGTCTACAGGTGTCGTTGGTCAGCTCCATTCTCCAGGAACGCCGATCGATCCACTATCAATCATCTCTGTGGCGCCTGCAGCTCTTCTCCGCATTCCTACATCGGAATCTGATGTGGAGACTGCACACTTTCAGCAGAAGCATGACGCCCCGCAGGGGGAGGGTGAGGCACTATCTCCCTGTTGTTAATCGCCTTCCAGAAGCTGTCAACGACCTGTTGACTTCGCCACCAGTACAGACATGCTTGGTAGTTGCAGAAATGAAAGCCGAGGAGTTGGCGCGGAGCACGGCCATACTTCAGCAATCTATGGTTCTTGCCCGGCTGATCCGGCTTGCGTCCAAATGTCCGATGGTTGAACTCCGTACCTGCGCAAGCCGGCCACTACAATTGGTCATTTGACCAGCCAGGGCATACGTAGACACATTTGTATTGCAGGGATCACGATTTCGTGTATCTCCAGCAGGGGGCCTGGACAGCATGGTGTCGACACTATTTCGGCCGGGTTGTCGTCTCAGAGGTCTGAAAGCGAAACAAACCCGCACATGGCGAGTCAGACTGCATCGCACCTGCAGCGGCAACTTCCTATTCTAGGACCGGGCCAGGATTTTCTTTCAATCAAGGTGTTACGCGTCAGGAGCGACATTGACGAGTGTGACTGTAAATCCGGACAGGAACCTGGGGATTTTGCACGTGGAGGCATGGCGGCGTGGCAGCTCCATCTATTGGATCATAGTGTCCCTCTAGGCGCTGCAGAGACGGAGCGAGCCAAGCTCATATGGGTCCTCCACCAGGCCATAGGCTCACTCAGACATCATGGGTGTGTGTGACACAAAGGTGGTTGGTCTCCTGGGCTCTTGGAATGGATTATATATCCACATCATCGCCTCCCCGCCGGTTTCGAAGTTCTGTGTCAATGCAGCTGCGCTTGCACTCGTTCGCGATCCCATACGTCTTGCGGGGCCTCAGTCTATTCTCGCCCGCAGCCTTCAGACCCTCTTTTTATCTGCAGTAGCACATTAGTCTTGAACAGGTTCGCAATGAAGTTCTCGAGCATCGCATGCGTGGCTTGGCTGGTGCCGGCCACTCTTGCCGCAGGACCGGTTCCGCTCTCACCCCGTCAAAACATCCAGAGTACCACTGACACGTACCTGTTTGACATCTCGCTGGCCCAGTTCATCACAAATCGCAACGCGAGGAACCCTGCGACCTTGGACTGGACCTCAGACGGCTGCAGCGACTCGCCCGACAACCCTCTGGGCTTCAACTTCGAGCCTGCATGCTTCCGCCATGACTTTGGCTACACCAACTACCGTGCCCAATCCCGCTTCACCAAGGCGGCCAAGGCCTCCATCGACACCAACTTCAGGGATGAGTACGTGATCAACCCCCAGAACGATACCCTCCCTTCGGTACATTTCTCTTGTGTGTGGGACTAATATATCTTGCAGCCTCAAGTTCCAGTGCGAGTCGGAGACTCTCGAGTCCATCTGTGATGCTCTGGCAGACGTGTACTACACAGCTGTCAAGCTTTTTGGTGGCCAGGATGCCACCAAGCGTGCTGAGACGGAGGATGCGGACGCTGACCTGCTGGCCGAGTACCAGGACGCCGTGGCTGTCTACGAACAGCTAGTGGCCGAGGCCAAGGAGAAGGGCGAGATACCTTCGTGAGGAGTTGCAGGTAGTCTACGCTGGATCAAACGGTGAAAATTATTTCAGGGTCGCACGCAGGCCGACTTCCTTATTCGAGATCTGCGAAGTCTTCTTGCTCGCTCGAGCAGACTTCAGTGAGCATCTCGTGCTTGTCATGGGACAGGATTCCGGAATTCTCAAACCTCTCACTCTCGAGCATGTATATGCAACTTTATTTCTACTCAAAGGTTGGATCTTACCTCCTTCTGCATAACATCAAGTAATGTTTTGAACCATTTCTTCTCAGACTCAATTCGGGTGAAAGGCGCCTTTGAGCTGGACACGGCTATTAGTCATATTTGAGGAAGATATCAGTGCACGTAGAACTGCTGCAATTGTAAAGATAGTATCGTGGTAATCCGAAACCTTTTTTTTTGGGAGTGCTCCTTTAATAAAAACACGTGCCCGCTTCACTCGTGCGAAATGGTTGGATGCCTGTGCGACGGCCGCGGGGTACCGGCATCGGATTCTCGGCGCGAGAGAGTCTAGTTGTAATGGCGGCTCCTCGGAGTCGTATCCACGCGTTCGGTATACAACAACGTAGAGTACAGTCCGGCCTTACTTCAAGCTCGCTGACTCGCTCCATCCGGCGACGAACGAGACACAAAGAGCACCTCATCTCCCCTGACCCCAGCCTCAGTTTAATGAGATGTCTGCGAGGCTCGCTGCCGAGAAATAGTATGTGCCCGGCCAACCAAGGTCTCCCGAAGCTGAGGACCGGGCCCGCGCTGCCCAGTTGCTTAAACAAATTCTAGCAGTACCGTATCAAAGGAGGCGTTCAGAACTCTGGCGTCCTCACTGGGATTCCAGGTGCAACCTCAAGATGAGGCAGATTATCTGGATCTCCTTCGGGCTGCCATCGCCGACATAGAGACGGTCCAGGCGATGCCACAGTACCATCACCCTCTCATCCGAACGACCGAAAGCACAGGCGAGCGGGCCAGCAGGCGACCATCAGCCTCCGAGAATCCGTTGAACGGATGGAGCCACAGGGTTCGTGCGCTTTCCCTTCCCCACTACCCATCCCTCCCCACACGGGCGTTGTCAGGGCTTTCGAGGCCGAGCTGAGAGTCATAGACCACCATTACGCCTTCTGCGGAAGGGCTCTTATCCGGGAAGACCATAGCAGCCAAGGACAATGTGTCTATCGCAGGGTTGCTCATGACGGGCGGAACACAACACTACCACCTCTCCAAGGACACCCCGTACCCCATCTCCAGCTTCGACGCCCCGGTAGTCACACGAGTACTCGAGGCCGGGGGGACCATCACAGGCACGTCGACATGCGAGAACTACTGCATGTCTGCATTGAGCTTCAGCAGTGCCACAGGACCGGTCGACAACCCCTGGCTAAAGGGCTACACATGCGGTGGTAGTAGCTCTGGAAGCGCAGCCCTGATTGGGGTGAAGAGTGTCAAAAAGCAGCGGGACAAGGAGGGTGTGCAGATAGTCGCTGATGCCGATCTGGGAGAAGGGGTCGATCTGGCTATCGGAGGTGATCAGGGTGGAAGCATTCGTCTGGTGAGCACCTTATGGCAAATATCACTGCATTGCTGCCATACATACTAACCAAGCGTCCAGCCAGCAGCATACAGCGGCATCTATGGACTCAAGCCAACACACGGTCTGGTGCCCTACACAGGAATCGCGTCTCTCCAACCGATGATCGACCACTGCGGACCCATGGCCGGATCCGTTCGTGACACTGCGCTTCTGCTCACGGTCCTGGCGGGCTGGGATGGCCTCGATCCGCGCAGTACACCGGAGACCCCTCTGCGGCAGAATGTGACAGCTTACCATGAGAGACTTGACGAGGCTATCGAGGGGCGTAAATCCCTCGGGACCTGGGATCCGAAGGCAGCCGCCCGAGGATTGCGCATCGGTTTGATCAAGGAGGCCTGGTCCGCCCCCCAGCTCAGCGAAGAGGTAGGCATCGTCGTCAAACAGGCGGGCCAGCGGTTCGCCGCTCTCGGCGGCTCAGTCGAGGAGGTCAGTATCCCGATGCATGACCTGGGGGCTGCGATCTTCACCGCGGTGGAAGCAGCCGAGATGGCGGATGTGTTCATGCACAACAAGCCGCCGGACTGCCTGAGCTGGCCCATGACGGGCCTCATCCCTCCCGAGCCGGACACGAAGTGGTTTGAGACCATGAACAAGTCGGCACCCACGGTCGTGAGCAAACTTATTGATTGCGAGTTTCTGAGGCGCAACAAAGACCAATCTGCGTTTGCTCCCGCCGCAAGGGGGAAGGCAATCACTCACGTGCACGAGCTCAGAGCCGCGTACGACGCTGCGCTCGCGCAGTGCGACGTGCTTGTCACCCCGTGCAACCCGACGGTAGGCATGAAACACCTCAGTCCGGACCTGAGCGTCGCGGATAAGTATGCGCTCGCGCTGGGAAACACGTGGAACACAAGCCCGTTCAATCTCACCGGGCATCCCGCCTTAACCGTGCCCGTGGGCTGGGGCAGGACCGAGGACGGCCGGGGCAGGTTACCTATTGGAATGCAACTGGTCGGTCGCAGGTGGGATGAAGAGACGCTGTTCCTTGCGGCGGCGGCTTGGGAGGCCGGAGGCTTGGGCCTAGACAGCTAAAGTCATTGCTTCTTAGGTATGAGCCAAGAGTTTCGCGTAGTTGCTATTAGATCACTCAAGAGAGCTGGCACGTGTCTGGTCGGCTTCCGCTGCTCAGGAAGTGACAGAAGGATAATCTGGATCCTGAGGCCGTTCCACCGAAGACCTATCGGACATAGTGACTTGGCCTCAGGCGGAGCAAGATCGGTGTCGTTAGGCACCTGGCCAATCAAGATTGCAATCGAGAATGACAGCTGGGGTAATGGAAGGTTTTGCAGGTCCCGGAATACGTATACATTGCTCGTGTCGATCATTCAATGCTCCAACGCACTGGTTCCAAGTCATCGTCAGCTTTTTACTATATCCTCGAGCTGCCTTTGTCATGGGCTTTGGTGAATCCAAGGCTTCAACCCGATTGAGTCTGTGACGAACCGTCTTCCAATAAGCAGTCTTTCCGTGTTGAACTCGACACCCTTTGAGTCTCTGATATGGGAAGACGGCCAGGGCCTGACCGAACCACATTAGATCAGACCATACGTTTCGGGGACCATCTGACAACTTGAAGTCGTCACACACGTAGAGGTAGATTAAGGTACCACCTAATGGTAAGTAGAAGGGAAGGGAAGCTTGTGGAAGGCGGAATGCTCTGGTGTTTCTCAGTAATCTACCTAGGTAGGTAGGTAGGTATGACATTCAAGTGAGCAGCGGTCAACACTTGGCTTCCAAAACTAGGTGATAACGACCATTCTCTCGCTCAATTACATCGGTTGGCCAAATAACGAACCGTTATAGTCTCATAAGAGTGGAGTCAAACAAACGTCAGAATCCATCAAACCCAGTGGGGCCGGGGCGATTCCAGGACCAAGCTCAAACATCGATGTGACGTCAAGGTAAATACTCATCTAAGTCGGCAACAAACGGGTCGTCAACTCGCCAGCCCCATGTGAGGGAAACTTTGTTAAATATTTGTGAGACGTCTGAAATTGAGGATATCACGAATTTCTTGATGTGCCGACTGTCGCTCGCCCTACCCTTCATCCATCCACACCCACTCTAGCTCTACTCGTCATTGTTTTCGGAACGGGGTCCTTAAGTACAGCAAAAGTCGGCTGTGATTTTGACAACACATCAACATGGCTAGCAAAATAGCAGTGATACAATCGGCAAATATGGGAGGATCCAAGCCTGTCCTTGAGGCGAAAGCGCAAGGGGAGCAAGAGTTTGCTCCAACCCTGAACGGCAACACTCGGTCCAAATCAGAGGTTCCGCTCCCGCCAGCGCTGGAAAATGAGTTCCAAAGACTCAAGGAAGCATTCACCGTCACGACCGGCATGCTGAAAGAGATTGCCAAGCGATTCGAAAAGGAACTCGGGGAGGGCCTAGACAAGGACTTCCAGAATATTGTAAGCTAATTTAGATGTCTGTGACTGCTCACCAGTTCGCTCCGTGCTAACGCTCACACAGGCCATGTATCCCACGTGGGTGTTTGGATTTCCAACCGGCCGTGAGAATGGACAGTATCTCACTATAGACCTGGGAGGGACCAACTTGCGCGTGTGCTGGATCACACTCGGGGGCCATGACAAAGAGACAGATGTCTTGCAAGACACCTACAAGTTGCCAGATCATATCAAGACTGGCTCTGCAAATGAGCTCTGGGACCTGATCGCGGGCTCTTTGGAGGACTTCCTTGAGAAGCACGAATTGCAGGGCACCGAAGCTGAACCGTGAGCTGCCAAGCTTCAACACGAGATGAGCTCTACACTAACCTTTGTCTCCAGACTGCCACTGGGTTTCACATTCTCGTACCCCGTACGACAAGATTATATCGACAGAGGGAGACTAGTGACCTGGACGAAAGGATTCGACATCAAGGGTGTCGAGAAGGAGGACGTGGTCATTCAGCTCAGCGAGGCATTCTCGAGGCGGAAATTACCTGTCAGGATCATCGCTCTGATCAACGACACTGTTGGGGCAATGATCGCCTCTGCGTACAAGGACCCCGAAACAATCATTGGTGCAATATTCGGAACAGGGTGCAATGCAGCGTACATGGAGAATGTTGGCTCCATCCCAAAGATTAGCAGCTCCGGTTTGGCCCCAGAGCTGCCTCTTGCGGTCAATTGCGAGTACGGCGCGTTCGACAACTCCCACCGAGTCTTGCCAAGGACAAAGTATGACATCCAAATCGACGAGGAGTCCGTCAAGCCCGGCGAGCAGGCCTTTGAGAAGATGAGCGCCGGCCTGTACCTGGGAGAACTCTTCCGCCTGGTCGTGCTCGACCTCCACGAGCGGGGGGTGCTGTTCAAGGGCCGCGACCTTCCGAAGCTGAAAGAGATGTACTGTATGGATACGGGCTTCCTTTCCTGCCTGGAGAATGACCCCCTCGAGGCTCGCCAAGCCCGGTACAAGGAGACCCTGGGCTTTGAGCCCACTCCGGCGGAGGTGGAGTTCTCGCGATTGCTTGCGGAAGTTATTGCGGTGCGCGGCGCGCGGCTATGTGCTTGTGGCATCGCCGCAATCTGCAGGAGGAAAGGGATCCGATCAGGTCATGTGGCTGCCGATGGTAGCGTCGCGAACAAGCACCCAAAGTTCAAGACTAGGTGGAGCGAGGCGCTGGGCGAAATCCTCGACTGGCCGGCGGGCCGAGAGAGTGACCCGATCACCATCACAAGCGCCGAGGATGGAAGCGGTATTGGGGCCGCAATCATCACCTCCATGACAATGGCTAATATTCGCGCCGGAGATCTGAAGGGGGTTCGGGGCGGCGGTCAGTAGATTGGAAAAACTCGAGGTTGATTATTTCATAGTCATGTGGCAAAGAACGCGGAATGTACAACATTTAGAAATTTTGCGTATCTCCTCCCACAGGAGCTGATCGCCCTGCATGTTTCCCTATCGTGTCGAAGGGTGTTCGCCCACTGAATAATGTTTCAAACACTACGGCGACTATCTGGGCCCTATCTGGGCCCTGGTCATGACACGCCTACGTGCGTGCCCACAAGCGATCTTACGGGACGTAATGCAGTCCAACGCCATGGGCAATCTAAATGGAGCGCATAGAGCTGGACCCACATGATAAACAAAAATAAAAAGTCGAGATCTGCGCAGAAATTCGTGCACGTGCAGGCCGGCACTCGTAGCTCTTGCCCGAAAGGGGCGAACAAGGTGCTGGCCGGAGGATTCTCATAATGGCCCCCAAGCCAGCTCTTGAACAGCGCAGGGCTCTTGAGCCTCACCGTTACTCCGATCGTTGGAACATGGCCAAGCGCATCATACGCGTCTAGAAAGTCCTTAGAAATTTGGGGTTGCGGGTACCCCCTTTCCAAATACTGTCACCTCCGTCTTCGTGTGAGGGCTGTTCTCATTAGAGAGGACGAATATGTAGACGCCGAGAGGGGCTCTCGGACGTAGGCCACCGCGGCTGGCCAGGATCGTTTCAAGTGGTGATCCCGCCGCATCCCGGCGCATTGGTGGAAAGACGTTTGTTTGCCCCTTGCCAAGTCGCTGCGAGTCTTGGTATTTATTCAATCAGGAACATAAAGTGGACCCAGGTGCCGACATGTCGGCCGTACTGTCAACGAAAGACTGCAGAAACAACGCTTGGCTTTCTCTTGGCCCGGGTCCCGTAACCTTCCTTTAATTTTGCAAGCATCATGATTGCTGACTTGCTGCTTGTTGGTGGCCTGGTAGCATGTTCGGATGCAAAGCAGGATGGGTACTGAGCCTCTTGACGACATGAGTATATAAAGGCCATATTGACCCGGATATACGGCACCAATTTCTATTGATCATTCAGCCTCATTAGCATCGACCAGGAGTCCGACTTTGACTTTTCGCTCTTTTACAAGTAAACGTCTGCTTTTAACTTATACATTCTTTAGACCGTCGAACGGTTCCACACTACTTGTTACTTGCATCCAACAGACTCACAAGTCCCACAAACTACATCAAAATGTATTCCACAGCAAAGATCGTTGCTCTTGCAGCTTCCCTCCCGGCAGCCATGGCCTGCCTGGGCTATGACGGCGGCCTGCCCAAGGCCACGGGCACAAAGTCACTCACCGAGCCCCAGTACATCAAGGCCGGTGAGGTCTTCGATGCCGAGTGGGTCAAGTACGACCGTGGCTCCGGAGCCTGCGGTGGCCAGAGCGAGGGTGGCGAGGCCGACACGGTCTTCGTGCTCGAGGACGGCGCCACTCTCAAGAACGTCATCATCGGCAAGGACCAGGCCGAGGGTGTCTACTGCAAGGGCTCTTGCACCCTTGAGTACGTCTGGTTCGAGGACGTCTGCGAGGACGCCATCTCGATCAAGGGCGACGGCGAGGCCAACATCATCGGTGGTGGTGCTTACGGTGCGAGCGACAAGGTCATCCAGCACAACGGCTGTGGTAACGTCAATGTGAGTTTCCAAGCCGCTTTTAACAACCGGGTGCACATGTGGGCGCGAGACTGACTTATCCACTCAACAGATTATCAACTTCTACGCCGAGGACTATGGAAAGGTCTACCGCTCATGCGGCAACTGCAAGGGCAACTGCGCCCGTACAGTCCACATGGAGGGCACTACTGCCCACAACGGTGGCGAGCTGATGGGCATCAACACCAATTACGGCGACAAGGCCACCTACTCCAACAACTGCTACGATGAGGGCGTCACTGAGTGCCAGGCTTACACCGGGTGCGACAAGGCGGAGGGCGACTGCGAGCCTTCTAAGAAGGGCAAGTGCTAAAGGGCCAAACCAATGCACATAAACAGAGCTCGACGTTGGGCTCTGACCGGCGGCCACTTTCTTCACAGTACATACCTCTTACCAATCCACGTACATACTTGTAGTGCTGGAATTTGAATATACATACTCTTTGAGCACACCATGGCTGAATTGAAGAAGTAAAGAATGCGCGAAAGGCACCATTGTGATTGAGTGCAGGCTTGCTGATTCGAGGTAGGAAGTGTACTTGTACTTGTACTTGAATGCCCTTGTTCAAGACTTCGACTCGACCTTCCTCCGCGTCCTGACCATCTCAGCGATCTGCCTCCCCTCCTCGGTCCCCAACGCATTGAACCCATCCTCGACGCCCTGGTTGTCACCGCCCTTCATCTCCTGGCTCATCTTCCACTTCCCGCCCATGTCCTTGATCTCGATCTCGATGCCGATGATGGCCTTCTTGAGCAGGTCGATAAAACTGTCCGGCGCGTCCCCGACCTGCCACGGCCGATCGTACCCCATGATTTTCGTCTCGGCGAGCTGCGATAGGTCCGCGATAGCCTTGGACAGGAAGGCGTCGGTCGAGCGGTCCTTGGTGTCGTAGTAGACACTGAGCTTGCCGTACACCTGCACCGCCGCGTAGTTCCACGTCGGCACGACCTTGCCCGTAGCGGGCTTGGTGTCGACGTAGAACTTGGGCGTGACGTAGTGGTGCGCCGGCCCGTTGAAGAGAACCATGACGTCCCTTTCGAGCTTCCGCGGGCCAGTCGTGGGCGTGGCGCCGCCGTCGATCGAGCTCAGGTGTTCTATCAGGGCCTTCGACTGTGGATTCGCCCGGGCCATGTGGCCGCGCAGGACACCCAGCTCCGTCTCGCTGTCTTCGTCTTGGACATCCAGGATCCAGGGGATGTGACTAGATTGCAGGAATGGGTAGCTGGGCAAGTCGATGGCCGTGGTAAAGATGCCCAGCGGGTTGGCGCGGATAAAGGCGCGGAGGGTTGGGAGGTGATGCTCCGCGTGCACACCTCGAAGATACATTGTGGACTTTTTTGAAGATGATACCAGGCTCAAGGTGCTGTTGTGGATGTAATTGTCAGCTCTTTGGAGATTTGCAATGTTGCTGCTGGCAAGACCAGATGGCTTTTTGGTGCGAGTATATCATCAGTCTCTGTTCGAATTACGTCGAACTCTGCGACCAGTGGCGGTCCTATCTGGCTCTTAGCTGTTTAACATGCCCCCTTGCTGCTGCCACTGTTAGAGACGCGTTTGTCTCACCGGGCCGGGTGCGCAAATGCGCATCAAGCCAAGCAGCTCAGACCCGGCCGCTCTCGATTCTCCCCACTTCCCGATCGGCTGCAGCCCAAGACTCTGAGGCGTTCATAGTTCACACTTCCACGCAATGATCTGCACAGCTTATATGTGCATGCACAATATCATGCAATGAGATCTGGGCTCGAAGTGTCCGCCCCGGGGTTCCTCACAATGCTCAGTCGACTTCCAAAGGTCCAAACGGACAATTCTTCCAGGGGTCAATGACTCTTGGCAGAAGGCAGGAGGCTGGTACATTGCAATGTTTAACGCTCCCTAGGGATTCACATATAATTATAAATAGCTGTTCATGGGATGTTTTCAGTGAAAAACACAGCAATGAGGCTAAATTCTCCTTACCGAGACCTCGGGAGCGGTACTGGGCTGGTCGACCGCGAGGTATCCTGTTACACCAGGTACTTAAGTGTGTTACCAGTCAGTTGGCCTCAGCGTACGTGCCCAGGTACACTTGATCACCAATTTTGAGGGTCACCATGGCATAAAGTCCGGATCGGACGGGCTGATAGTCAATTTGACGGCAAATTCTCATCATTTAATTCGACCGACTCGTATGTCGAACCGGGAGCCTCTGTCCACTTGCCCATATTACCGACCGTTGCGAATAGTCAATTCTTAGCAACTATAATGCCCAGGTATTCTGGACGTGATGCTATCAGCATTGTAATTATTGTTTGATGTAAGTATCATCCAATGCTGTGTCTCTCTGACTGTTTATGCCTGCATGATGGGACTTCCTGTGATTCTTGTTATCTTTTTTTCCTCCTCTTTTTTTCTGCTGGAAAAAGTTAGAAATAGTGTTGTGACCAGAGTACGTATAAACCAATCAGTGTTCATATTATAATACTCATTGTCCTACTAGATGCCCTTCCTATCAGGTTCTGCATCCCCTATTGCGCGAATATTAGTATTCACAGACACATGAATTGCTGATACCCTTAAAGTGCAGACAATGCTGCTATCAACTCGCTCAACACATTACAATCTTTGCAAGATGGAAAGCAGATGGCGTTTTACGTATATGCAGTCACACCGCTGTGCTGTGGCAGGGTGCATCCTACGAGTCTCCATCTTCATGGTTCATTCTGCGCTGGCTGTCGTAGATTGGCTGGTGACAGTGCCGTGGCGCAACTAGAGCCTCAGCTGCAGGGTTCATAGGCCCTGCGCCTCTAAGAAAGGTGGGCCTCAGCTGCTGTTGCCTAAGTGCTAACTTAGGCACGGCATGAGGCCCATGGGAGGAGCCTAGGAAGTCATCAAGATAATGGGATTGCTTGTGTATATATACCTACATGCCTGATGTAAATGAGTTTCTCCCGTCTTCTCTTCCGTCCCAATATCATATTACACTCTTGCTCAGCTACACACAGCCTCCAAGGTTGGACGATCCTCTTCCTTCTAAGTTGTTGCACATCAATTCAAAGGACTAGGTACCTTGTCGTCGCCATTCCCTAAAGGATAACTAAGCACGGCACCATCATACCGAGCATAATGGCAGCCGCAAGGAGAAAGCACAACACCCGCGGCAGCAAGCTCTCCCAACCGCTACCGCCATCAGCCTACGCTGGAGCCGGCACCGGCAAGCGTAGCGGCACAGACTACGCCGCCATCCAGGCTGCCAAACAGGAAGCCGAGCGCCGCGAGCAAATCGCCGCGGAGCGACGTCGCGCCGACGCCAAATGGAAGGCCAAGATCCCCGAAGTACGCAAAGTCTCAAACTTCGAGGCCTTCAAGAATCGTTTTCATGATGTTGGAGATCGTGACTACGCCATCGAGGTCCTCATGGCCGCGCCGAACCTGCAGGCACAAGTCCGCAAGGAGCAGGCAACGCGCCGTAAGGAGGAGATGGCGAGGAACCGTCAAAAATATGGTCTGTTTTATGGGGCTCAAGGTACGTTCCATGTGTCTTTGGCTTTCTTGATTGCGTAGGTAGAGGATTCTCCTGACTGTTGACATCCAAAGTGCACGGCTACGAGCCACCAATCATGGGAAAAATGGGCGGCACTGACAAGAATTTTGTCGCTCCCGATGCTGTAAGTAATCAGCCGCTTTTCTCTCCCCGGGACCAAGTTTTAGGTTGCCATGGAACTGCGCCTCCGCGCTTGTGAACAACTTGAACAACTTAGAAGCTGATCGCCGGCAGGGTCAACTCCAAGGAACCAACATGATGCGGATCCGCATAAATTCCCAGCCGGTCCTGGGTCATTTGACCTCGGTACTGGGCGAGACTGAGAGGCGATCCACTCCCAGGACATTCATACGCCCTTTCAAGCCGTTGATCTATTACCAGAAAAAGATGAGGGACATCTTGGCTGCTCTCGAGGAGAAATGGGGCGATGTTGAGGGCTTGGACGAGGAGAGCGCCGAGACTCCTCTTGACATAGCCGGTGACGTCGACTTCTTTGATGAGTCCAGCGTGGAGCCTTCCAGCGCCACGGCTGAGGCCGAAGAGGCAGCCGAAGATTCCGAAACTGGTGATGACGACGAAGATTACGATGACTCCGACCGAAAATCGCTTCAGTCGGTCGATTCTAATGCAGAGGATCAGGAGATCATCATGGACGGGCTCCAGGCACTCCGGGACATGCGCTGTTATGTCAACTTTGTCGACAACGAGGTCATGCCTCTATACGATCAGTACAATGACACGGCGGTCACCAAGGTTCGCTACGAAGACCTCTGGTCGCTGTTCCGTGTCGGAGACCTGATTTATATGCCCGCGAGCAACGACAACAGTGGGCGATACCACGAGCTTTGGCGAGTTTACCGCGTTAAAAGCCCTCAACCAGACAGTCAGTATTCCCTGCCATGGTAACTTCAATGTTCACGAGTAACACCAGCTGAATTATTTTGCAACAGTCAAATACCCTACGGCAGGCTATGCTTGGCTTGAGGACTTCCGCGAAGAGCAAGAAGATGAAAAATTCACCATCTGTGCCTACTACATCGACCATGATGGCGCCGAGTTTGGCGCTGTCCGCCATAAGTTCTTTATCGACTCTTTCCCCGGCGAGCGACCCATTGATTCGCTCGAGGTGTTCCCCGTGCGCTTCGCCGAGAATCACGAGCAGATCCTCGAGAGCCATAAGAAGCAGGGCTGCAACTTCAAGAGGTATCTGAGTCCTGAGGAGCGACACCAGGCCTACAACGCGTGGACCGTCACCCGCAACCCGCCCTACGACCCGTACGACTACAACGACCGCGATGCAGAGGTGCTCCGCAATGAGGACGGACAGCACTGGCGCCACCCCGAGTACGTCGAAAGCGACGTGATCGTCGACATGAACGAAGCCTTCCAGCGAAACTCTGACTGGCGGCCCACATTCCACCGGCCGAAGTCCATCAAGCCCATCACCTGCAACTTCGAGGAGGACGAGATGAAGGTTCAGCAGTGGCTGAACGGCTCGCGCTCAAAGCTCGCCTTCGCACAGACCGAGATCATTCAGATGACGGACGGCGTGGAGCTGCGGCAGCGCCGTGAGAACCTAGCCGTGGACCTCTTCCTGGGCCAGCGCGTCCGCAATTCGGACCGCAGCAGCCGCCAGGTCAAGTTCACGGAGCCGACGGACCTCTGCGAGGATGACTTTATCCTTCTCCCCAAGCGCATGTTTGCCTACGTCCTGCGCGAGCGCCGCTTCGTGCCCATCGACATCAACTTCCTGAAGCCGATTCGTCGCGAACAGGGAGTGTTCGAGAACCTGCGCATCTTGAGCGACTACAAGGACATCGTCCGTGGCCTCGTTGGCTCCCACTTCGAGAAGAAGACCATCGAGCGCAAGTATATTGATATCGCCGGCGAGGGCCCCAGTCAGGATCTCATCCAGGGCAAAGGCCGAGGTCTCGTTGTCCTCCTACACGGAGTGCCCGGTGTGGGCAAGACAGCCACCGCCGAGGCCGTGGCCATGGAGAACCAGAAGCCCCTGTTCGTCATCACCTGCGGTGACCTCGGCCTATCGCCGTCCGAGGTCGAAAGGTCCCTGACCAACGTGTTTCGCCTGGCGCATATGTGGGACTGCGTGTTGTTGCTAGACGAGGCCGACGTCTTCCTGTCGCAGCGGTCCAAGCAGGACATGAAACGCAACGCACTCGTCTCGGTCTTTTTGCGCGTCCTCGAGTATTACAATGGCATCCTCTTCCTGACGACTAACCGAGTGGGCACCATCGACGACGCCTTCAGGTCGCGCATCCACAGTAAGCAGCTTCCGGTGGCATTCTTAACTCGCTTGGGAAACACATTTTTCTTTTCTGAGCACGTGTCTGCCCCCCCCCCCCCAACTCGCCTGCATTTTTTCTACCCTGTTTCTCCAAAGCTTCTTCCTTGGTTCTTCGAAGGCTGACTCCTAATGTTGCAGTGTCTCTTTACTACCCGCCCCTGGACAAGTCACAGACTCGCGACATCTTCCGCCTCAACGTGGCCAAGCTGCGCGAGATCGAATCGCAGCGGCATCAGCTCACGGGGCAGCCGGCCATGGTGATCAAGGAGGCCGAGATCATCGAGTTCGCCAGCAAGCACTACGAGGAGCACGCACGCCTGTCGGGCTGCTGGAACGGCCGCCAGATCCGCAATGCGTTCCAGATCACGAGCAGCCTGGCTCACCACACCTACACCGACCAGATGACACTGGCGAGGCGCCGTGGCCAGCAAGGTCCTGCGGGACCCGTGCTGGATCGCGCTCTGTTTGAGAAGGTGCAGATGTCAACACAGTCTTTTGAGAGACACATGAGGGAAACGCGGGGAGGTGACCTGGACTTGACTTTGCGGAACACGTTCCACCAGGAAAGGTTTGAGTGATGTCGTACACATGCAGTTTCCTTAGATCATGTTGTTCTTGGCAGATAGTACTGGTAGTCAAGCACAAACTGCCCAGGTGGTTTGGTATGATGCACTAACTTTAAGCCGTGCTATTCGTGTTGACGGTTCTACTCTTTGCGCGACTTAAAGCTGGTCTCGGCTAGTGTCATCATGAGGCTATCACTATTTCCTTAGTAATGATCTATTATTTTTTTAAGCTGCCGTTGTCAGCATTGTATTCATTTTTTAATGCTGAGTTCCTGAGCGTTTATGACTATATGAAGTGATTACTCGTAGTTCCATTTTTTTTTTTTTCAAAGGGTGAGATTTGTAACCGGATTAAGCAACAAATACAACTAACTTCGAACCTCCTGGTCTTCGCTGCTACTTGCTCATTACGTTACGACTACCTGAATGGTAACTGATTGCACTCCTCAACTGGTGGCTGATTGACACTCATGTCATCCGTCACACAACAAAAAGGGGTTACGGCTCACATTGGTTCCGAATCATCTCAAACAACAGCTGGGAACGCATTCACGTGAGTTATAGTTGTGCTAATATCTGAATAACCTGGCATATTCAATAGTCCCTGGGTGTAAATGGAGAGCCCCACGACTTGTCCTGAAGAGACGCACTAGGAAATCATTGAGGGCTGGGTTTGATAATGATGCAACCAGATTACCTACTGAAGTACCTAGGCAGAGATGCCCCTGTTCGAGCTGTAGATAGTCAGGTACCAACCATGTCTCAGGCCGATTTTATTAAACATGTGCTCTACGGCCTGCTAACACATTCAATGGGTGAATATCAGCTTGAACGGAAATAAATGTCTTCTCTGCAACCATCGGGAAAGACTTGCGTTTTGCGACAATTTGCAAATGCCGTTGGTACATGAAGTGAAAGTACCACGTCTCGCTAATTGAGGAATTTCAATGTTCACGTTCCAGCGGAAGGTGAAGGTAATTATTTCCATTGGGCCGACACTGGGCTTGGCTGCCCTTGCCCATCACGCCAGGCACCCCTCCCTTTCCCTTGAAACCTTGTTTAACGATGCGGAGCATCAACTCCTGCGGCCACATGCGTAGAATCAGCAAATAGTTTAAATAGAAACGTTATCTGTAGCGAACAAGGATTTGTTGGTCTTAATCTGAATTGCCTTTTGAAACCAATTCACCACGAAGGGTATTTTAGTTAAGCCATGCCGCTGAAGAGTTGCACCAAACCCCAGAGCCGGAACAGGGGCCCAGAAACCATAGAGCCGCACCCAAACCAGCCCTGATCTGGCAAGCCTGGCGGATCGCGAGTCATTGAATCCCGATACTGGACCTCGACGTGCTCGATCGTATGACGTAACATCTCAAGGAGTTGCGGACTATCTGGATCTTCCCGGTGCTCTGGGCCAAACCATTCGCCTACTCTTCTTCAGGGAAATGCGCTGGCTTATTCATCTCCCCACAAGCTCCACGTGCCGACTGCGCTGGCCTTACAAATGTAAGTCTACCGGGATAATCTAAATACCTCGATCCTGCCAAGTCCAACGTCCGGATGAGTTGTTCCTGGCTAGCTTTCGGCTACAACCTTGTGGAGCTGCAACGGCCGATCTACGCCGGTAGCGACTGAAGCATGATGATTCTTGGTCAGGTCGATGACGCTGCTCTCTTGGAAGCACAGCCCAGCACGCCTATGGGCCTAACGCGTGAGCTCTCCGGTGAGAGGCGCCAGCTGGTATGGGATCTTATGCCGGAAACTTCTGGGTCAATCTGTCACTCTGAAGTGCTGCCAGGCTCCCCAACATTGAAATCCAAGATGGAAAGAAGACGGCTTGGATGCATGTGCTGCTGGGGATTACGTGCATGTATTCAGCATATTAAGCCGCCAGCTCGTGTAACCACGGCGCTGAATAGACAAGCCAGCACGATTATGCAGCAACAGGGATCGGCACTTGCCGATGGGGATTCAACACAGGTGCAAGTGCATTGTGGCCCCGTCGATGTCACCATGGCAGCCCTTAGCCGCATGATGAGTGGGTCCGGAAGCCAGATGCCAGATGCTTCTCGAGAAAGCTTGCCTACTTGGGACTGACAAATCGGGGCCAGCTCGTGGCATATATATTCCTTGTACGTCCATCTACCACATAACTTCAGGGTGGAGCTCTTCGACACCTCCTCATCTCACCCTCCACAAGGCCGCCCTCTGAAGATTACCACCTCAGCTGAATCGCACAATCTCGATCTCTTCAGCTCAAACAAAATGGCACCATCAACTGTGAAGCAGTGGACCGTTACTAGCACCCAGAAGGACTTCGACGGCCTTGTGTTCGGCGAGGCGAAGTTGCCCAAGGTGGGCGAGAATGATGTCGTGGTCAAGATCCAGGGAGCTTCGCTCAACTACCGTGACCTGATTATTCCCAAGGTAAGCCTATTCTGAACCTCCCCCGTTTGTCACCTCAAATGCATGTCACCCAGCAGCACTGATTGCTCCTTACCAGGGCTTGTACCCCTTCCCCGCCAATCCCCCAGTTGCGGCCGCGTCAGACGGCGCCGGCGAGGTTGTTGAAGTCGGAAGCAGGGTCACTCGGTTCAAGCCTGGCGACAAAGTCGTGACGCTCTTCAACCAGGGCCACCAGTACGGCGCAGTTGACATTCCCGCTACAACGACGGGATTGGGTGGTGCCGTGGATGGCACACTACGACAGTACGGCGTCTTCAACGAGATGGGTCTCGCCCGCGCCCCAAGCAACCTGAACCCCCTCGAGACTGCGACCCTCACGTGCGCCGGCCTCACGGCGTGGAACGCGCTGTTCGGCCTCAAGCAGCTTCAACCTGGCAATTGGGTCCTCGTCCAGGGTACGGGCGGCGTCAGCATCTTTGCCCTGCAGTTCGCCAAGGCTGCTGGCGCAAAGGTCATCGCCACCTCGTCCTCGGCCGACAAGCTCGAGACGCTGAAGAAGCTCGGCGCCGACCACGTCATCAACTACAAGAAGGACCCGAACTGGGGCCCCATCGCCAAGAAGCTGACACCAGGTGGTGCTGGCGTGGACCACATCATCGAGGTCGGTGGCGCCGGGACTCTCGAGCAGAGTGTGAAGGCAATCAAGTTCGAGGGCATCATCTCTATCATCGGGTTCTTGGGCGGCGTGAAGGCGTCGGTGTCCGCTCTCGACGCGCTGAGCAATATCTGCACGTTCCGAGGTGTATACGTCGGAAGCCGGCAGCAGCTTGAGGACATGGTTGCGGCGATCGAGGCTAACAACATCCATCCTGTCCTTGACAAGAAGGTGTTCACCCTGGAGCAGGCGAAGGAAGCATATGAGTATATGTGGGCCCAAAAGCACTTTGGCAAAGTTGCTATCAAGGTGGAGTAAGGTGGCGGACCCAAGCGGTGCGTCCATGTGTCGATAACTAGGCCAGAACTGTAATTTATTGCCCAAGGTACCGAGGATACACTAGCTTGCCTTGAGCCCCAGTTCCATGCTAATTATAAGCCTCAGGGCCCCGACTGAGATCAGTTGCACTACCAAGCCAGCCCCTAAAACACGGGAGCCAAGAGAGATTGCCCTGACATCTGACGGGAAAATCACAATCATGTTGTTAATCTGTTTTCCTGTTCTTAAAGTCGTGAGGCATCAATTGCCAGCAACCCCCGGCGTGAGACCGACGTAGGGGCTCAGTCGGGCGGCCAACCTCAAATAAGCTTTACTACGAACCCCTGGAAATGATTCAGGCAAACCCGACACAGCCGTCGAGTGTTCCATTTTTATTCTCCAGCCAAGGCCACAGGAAATAGACTTTTGGGGGGCTTTTAAGCTCACGAATCGCCGGCTGCTCTCAATGTTCATATAAAGCTAAGGCCCCCTTTGCGGTATCAGATGTTAAAGTCTCCGTGGCCACTCCTAACGACATTGCATGCAAAGCGTACCCGCCAGATTGAGCAATTCTCTTTCCATCTATAGACCCTGTGCAGTACTACGAGCTGAACACAGCGAGCCATCGAAACGTCGCTTGTGAAAATGGAAAATTTGCGATGACACTGATTTCAACCTGTCAGTGATTCCTGCGGAGCGAGCGCAGCGCCACCATGATCCAGACACTGATCTTTGCTCCGCCGAGTAGATACTAAGTGCCGCTACCATCGATTTCGCAAACCGAAGGTGCACCACATATAAGGCTGGATCTTTGGTGTATCGGACAGCCTGCACGCAAATACACGATCCTTGAATACGCCTACGGTCGGACTGTCCGTCCCGACCACCATGGTCGCCATTCTTAGGATTGTCATACCGATTATCGGCCTTTTGACCACAAGAGTTCTCGGTATACCGAAGCCGATGAGCGCGAAGGAGTTCAAAGAGCAGGGGATCTGGGGGCCGACAGCAGTGTGGTATTGGCGGTGCACTTCACCATTCATCATCGAGACCTCGTGGGATCTTGAACACTGGCGGCCGTCCAGCGTTTGCCTCGAGGGGACTTGCTGTTCAATGCTGGCGGACGGCCCGGTCTGTAGCAAGGATGGTTGCAAACTCGTGTCCAAGGAGCCCGGCAAACCAAAGGGACAAGATCCGTTGGTGGGAACGGGAGGGAGAAGCCCTCAAAGAAATGGATAGATCACGTTCGTAGGAGGGACAAAGAAGCTGCGGTATTTGGCCCGGAGTAAAAATATGGAAATGTGCACTATGTCCTCCAAAAATAGAGTGACAAAGCACTCAAGCCGTCCAACTCATTCTGATTGATGAGTTGGACCGGTGGCTTTGACTGGGGCATGGAGATAAATAACAATTCAGCTTTACTCACCGACCATAGCGATTCACCGACAAACGCGCATCAGAGTCAAGCATAGTATTTAAAATCCTTCAGTAGCCAGACTTCATCAGACCTCGAGGAGCCCTACCCCAAGCCTCAACCTCGCTCTGTGATAAGCATACAACCCACCAAAGACAATCGAAGCCCGCTGCATTCTGATTCGACTCCCAATATCATCATGGGTTTTTTCAAATCGCGCGACAAGGGTGCTGCATCAAAATCCGCATCACCGGCTCGACAGGGAGGCAATCCGGCCCAACCAAAGTTTCAGTTTTACATGGATGATTCTGCAGATGACAAAGAGAGCGACCTTGGTTTCGCGAGTACCAAGAGCGCTAAGAAAAGGCGACCGGAGCAGGAGCCGGCAATGCGACGCGAGGACGAGGACGAGGACGAGGATGAGGACCCGAATGCCGATAAATTATTCCAAGGCGCCTCAGGATACAAACCAGGTCTGCGAGGGAAGGGCCAGAAGATGAGCCCAGCTCCTTACGTATACCCGCCCGAAAATGTCAGCTGGGGACGGAGCACACCAGCCCGGCGGGTCACTGGGGATGATCCAGCAGTCGATGAACTCCTTTCGGGCGCTAGAAGGAGGAAAGAGCTGAGAGAGCCGGCGGATACCTCGAGCTCGCCGTCTCTGGCGCCGACGGACGACGGAGAAAGCGTCATGAGAAGACTAGCCCACCAAATGCGAAACCTCCCCCCCTGGGGCAGTCCCAGGAAGAAGGGAGACGACCCGGCAGTCGATGAGCTCTTTCGAACCTCTAGAAGGCCCTGAAAAAGACCATTTGAAGCCCCGAAGTTCCCCCAGTCGAAATGACGGATTCTTGCATGTCATGTCTGTTGGAGCAAGGTACCTGCGCACAGGTTGTTGTTAGTTCACACGTCACCGTATCCGACATAGCGACTACTATCGTCGTGCCTACCTAGGTACCTAAACAGACAAGCCAACGTCCGCCCACCCATAATTTCGAAACCGCCCACCCAGCTCGAAGCGTACGCCCACCCATACAAGCAATTTTACGTACAGCCTACTATAAAATCTTATACCCCAAAGCCCTTTAACGCGCCCCAAAGCCCCTTAACACACCCCAAGGCCTACTTAACGCACTTTAAAGCTCCCCGAAGGTCCTTAACGCGCCGCCGCCGAGGCGCCAAAAAAAAAGGCCCTCCCTTTCAAAAGGCCCTCCCACATGCCCTCCCACATACCTTCTCACACCCTTTCAAATTGCAAAGGAAGAGCCCTCTCGCGCCCTCTCGAAGTACCCTCTCAAATTACATAGGAAAGGCCTTCTCACGCCCTCTCACGCCCTCTCAAATTACAGAGGAAGGGCGCTCTCACGCGCCCTCTCGCGCCCTCTCGCGCCCTCTCAAATTGCAAAAAAGGGCCCTTTTAAATTTAAAAGCCTGAAATTCTTTTTTATTAAAGTACGTTGCAGGGGAGCTTATTTCCTATTTGGTAAATACTTAAATTTATTAGCAATTTCTTTAAAAACGCTTATACGAAATAGGCATACGCTTCAAGCTAGGTAGGCGGTCCCGAGATCATAGATGGGCGGATGTTGGCTCTAAGCAAACTATAATCGACAGACGGATAGAGTCCGCCGAACCGAGGAGATGTTAATTTTGGCGCAAGTTTTGGGACCAGGAAAGTCCGACAAGAACAGTCAGTATTTGGCAGAAGTGCGAAGACAGTACAAGTAGTTGGTTTTGTTCTTAATCCGGGCATAAATCTCTCTTTTTTTTTTGAGAAAAAGAAAATTGAAATGCGAGCGGTCCCTTCACACAGTCGTAAACGCTCAAGGACCCACAGTACAGGTAGTAATTTGATTTTGAAAGATTCTATCATTTGGTCGGTATAGTAATCTGCTCTTTTTTGACTACCTTCTACAAGCATGAGAACTTGAGGCGACAGCCCGTCTTATTGTCATACTGCAAACTTTTCATGAAGTGGAATATTAGATGTACCAAATTTGTTTATTGGGGCATTTAGCTTGCAGCTCACGGACGATGGTCTTGGGACCCTTGGGTCATCATAATCAGATTTCAACGCGCTCAGTAGGGGACATCTGAATCACATCTTGTGGCAGCCACGGCTTATAATGCATGAGCCCCCCTCCCCTCAGGCTTGAGTGTCCTCTTCGAACCATGCACTATGCTCATTCGATATCAAATAGTTCACTATGTATTCTTGTAAAGTAGTTATAGTGTAAAACAAAAGTACGCGCCTTTAACCCTAGATTCCAAGTATATTAAATTTTTATATAATTAAAGTTTTTTTATTACTTTATTTCTTTAAAACTTAAAACTTAAATAAATTTATTTTTATAAATCTCAAATACTAAAAATATATATTGTTTTACAATTATAAACTCAATTTATAATTTATAAACTTCCCTTTAATAATATGTTTTATTTATATATTTTTAAATATAATTTATTATAAATTATAAAAATAATAATTTTTATAAAAATTAAACTTATTAGCTTTATTATTTATAAAAGTATATATATTTCTATTTTAATCTTTTAATTATATTTTGAAGAATTATTAAAATTAACTAAATTTAAATAAAACAAATTATGTTAATTTAAATAATAAAATAACTTTTAAATTAAAAAAATAAATCTTTAATTATAATTAAAAGGGCTAATTATAAGTAAAAATAAAAAATAAAATACTTTTTTTTAAAAAAATAAAGCTTAAAAAGTATATAATTTTAAATGATACTAAGCTTAAAAAAGCTTATAATTAATATATTTAAAAATAACTTATCTTTGTTATAGAAAATATATTGCAAATATTTTAATAATAAAAAGTATAAAAATAAATTTAGAGAATAGTATTAGTTAATATTTTAATATTATATTTAATTAAGTTAAATAAGAAAAATATATTAACAATAATTTTTATTTAATAATTATTAGTATTTTCAATATAATTGAAATATAATATTAATAATATTTTATCAAAGTTTAAAAAATAAAAGTTAAGCTATAAACCTAATATTGTAATTTTATATAGCATTATTATTAAATATATATATGTATAAAGTTTTAAAAATTAAAAGTTTTTAAAGTGGTAATAATTTCCTTTAATCAGTTTTTTTTGGCTAGCATTTAATTAAGTATAGTTAAAATATTAAAGTTTTATTAAATAAAACATTTTTTTAAAAAATCTGCTAAGCTTAAATGCCTTATTAAAAGGGTTTACAGTTTCCTTTTATTATAATAAGCCTGTAATTAATTTAAAGGGAATTGCAATTTTTGCAATATTTATAAAAAATCCCTTTTTATTTATAATAAAATAAAAAGCTAATATAAGCACTTTAAATAAATTAATACTATAAACTAAAATAAACTTTTCAAAAAGATATTTATATTTTTATAAAGGTTCTAACGCATATATATATATTTAAAAATTAACAAAATGTTACATTTTAATTTTTGCTTATAATAAAAAAAGTATTTAAAACTTTTATATACTTTAAATATAAATTAATATATATAAATTTAAAACTAGTTTAATATTAACTTATTTAAAAAAGTTTATAAAACATTGATATATAAAAAGATATTAAAATAAAATAATTAAAAATTTTAAACGCAAATAAAAACTAAATTTTAAAATTTAACGATTACTTAATTGCACTTTAAAGTTAGTAATAAATTATTTTTTTATAATTTTATTATAAATTATTTATTATATAAATGTTTCTTTTTAAAACAGCTATTTATATTATAACTAACCATTTATAATTATTAATAATTATTTATATACTTAAAGTTTATATAATAACAAATAATACTTATTACTTTTTTAATAATTATAATATTTTATATTTTATTAATTTAATTAATTTATTAATTTTAGGTTTATTTAAGCTATTTATAAATAAGAATATATTTAAAGTAAATATATTTTTAAAGACAATATTAAAATATAAAATAAAGTATTTTAAAAATACTTTTTATAATATAAAAGAAAATAATATTAAGTATTTTATTTTAAAAGATATTATAGTTATAAATAAGTTTTATATTAATATTATTTTATATTTTAAATTATTAAAAAAAGTGTATTAATTATAAAGTGTTTTAAAACAATTTAAGTTTTTTTTAAATATAAGCTATTTTTTTTTACTTTTTTAAATTATCTATTAAATTATATAATAATATTAAAATTGTTTTAAATTAAGTACTTATAATTAGTAAAAATAAATATTTTAAATATTTTAAAATAAAGCGTTAATTAAAATTAATAATATTTAATTTTAATATATTAAGTTTAATTATTTAAAAGTAAAAGCTTTAAAAAAGCTTATATAAAGTATAAAAAGTATTTGAATTATAAAAGTAAGAAAACTAAACTGTTAAATATGCTTATAAGTAAACGCTTTAAAATATATAAATTAAGTGCCTTTAAAAACCAAATCCCTTTACTTTTTTATTATATTATTTAAAACTTTTTCATTATAACCAAGCTTTAACTAAATTAATTTATATTTTAATAATAATTAATGAATTTAATATTAAGCTTTTTATATACTTAAAATGCTTTAAAATTTTAAAATATTAATATAAAAGCTTTTTAATTTTATAATTTACTATATATAATAAAGTATAAAAGTAGCTATAATTAGGTTTTTATTATAAATTAATTATACAATGTAGCTAAAATAAAATAGCATTATATTTCAACTTGCTTTATTTAAAAGTTTGAAAGTAAATAAAAATAATAATATATTAAAATATAATTTATTAAAAAGGCTTTAATATTATTAATTAAAGTAAATTTGCTAAAAAAACTTATAATTAAAAGCTATATTAATAGCTGCATTTTCATATAATATTTTACCTTTCAAAAAAAGCAATAGCACGCTTCAAACACCGTTCTAAATACGGAAATATTAACCCCAAGAAACACACACCCGAAAGTACACATTTTAGTTAAAGCTAAAAGGTAAATATACCTTTAAATAAAAATAAAAAAGATTTAAAAGTTTTTAACCTTAAAAAGAATACTTAAAACTATAAAATTAAAATTATTACTAATTTCAGCTCTTATTAAAAAATTAACTTTATTAAAAAAAGTTAAAGCTATATATTTAAATCTTTTTTTAAACTTTGAGCCCTTTTAAAATTATATAAAGTAATTTAAAAAGCTAATAATAGTTAAAATTATAAAATAAAATTAAAGCTAGTTTATTAAAAATTAATTCTTTTTTAAAAAAGTTTATTTATATTAAAAAAAGCAAAAAAGCTTTATAAGAAATTAAAGCTTTTTAAAATTAATAAATATAACTACATTGTTTAAAAAAAGAAATATAAGGATAGTTTTTTAAAAAAAAATATAAATGTACTTTTTAAAAGTAATTAATTTTAAAAAACTTTTACTATTACTTTTTAACTTAATTAATTAAAAAAATAGTTTTAAAATATAAATAAAAAATATACTTTTATAATAAAATAATTATATATATTATAACAGTAGTAATATAAAATAAAAAGTTTAAAATATATTATATTAAATATAATTTTTATAAAAATTAACTTTTTTTTAAAGCTTAAAAATTAAAAAGAAATATAAAATAAACTATATACTTAGTAATAGCTTAAAGTAATAACGTCAAGCACCAACGAGCCGGCCACCCCAGCGAGCCGGCCAC
>LJJS01000290.1:0-70189 GCA_001447215.1 Diaporthe aspalathi
GTGGCTCACCATGTGATATGGCTCACCACCTGGTAAACCACGTTATTTAAGTTTATTATAATGTGTTATTATAGCAAATAAAATAATAATTTTATAATAATAATATAAAGTATTAGCTTAATTTTTAATAATTATAAAATAAAAGTCTTAATATTTTAATAAATATTAAATATTATTATAAAAATAAAATATTATAAATATTATAACCGGTTAAAAAATCAAGTCTTTTAGTAATTTGCACTTACCGTTTTAAAATTTATTTTTGCTATAGTGTAATATAGTTTTTATTATTATAAGCATTGCAAATATTTATTATATTAAATAAATAAACTTTGCTTTTAAAACAGTATTTAATTATAGGAAAAAATATAAAAAAATATAAAATAAGTAATTTGTTTTAAATTTTAAATATATTTTAATAAAAGAATTTATATATAATAAAGGTATATTTTATAATTATTAATAAAGATATAATAGTTATATAAAATATTGTTAAATCTGTTTGATTTTTATAATTAGCTATTTAAAAAGTTTAATAAGCAGAGAGTTTTATAAAAACAGCGTTTATTATAAAGCGCAGCGCTATTAAAAAGAATAAAGCTGATTATAATAGTTGGTTAGGGAAATCTTTATTAGCATGCTTTATTTACCTTGCGGATTTATAGTTTCCAATTACAAATCTGCAAGGTAGACTGATTAGTGTTGGTAGGTACTTGACTAAGTTAATAGTAGTAAGGTAAATTCTCGTTGTTTATTGCTTGATTCTAGCTCTGTCTGACAAGCGCCGTAGCGCTCGTATTTAGCTAAGGTGAGTGCTGATTGCACTTGCCGCGACAGTTACATATGTGGCTGCTACGGGTGGGTTAAAGCATAATGTGTAGACAATATTTAGACAACCCATGCCCTATCTAGATACTATTCACTCATCAAGCGCTATTGCCAACCTGAAGAATCTCGGTCGTCTAGCGTTGGAACCAGCGAGTGTTCCAGGCAGGTAACAAAGTCGAACCATTCATCTCCTGATCAAACCATATTCACGGAATAGAACCTTGAGAAAAGTGCACTGGCATCAGCACGTCCAAGCTCCGGCTATACAGCCCTCAATCATGGGTGCATCTGTGAAAAGAATTCTGTTTCTGGGGGTAAGAAAGTGATGAACGCACATACGTGCGGTAGATAAATATGTACCTAGGTACTGCACATGTGCAGATGGCGCTAATTGAGTTGTCCACAGGGTGCCGGCGATGCAGGGCAACCCGTCTTCAATTCCTTGCTCAAGCATAGCCAAGGTTCAGGGCTTGAGATTGCGGCTTTGTCGAGAATTAACTCCAGCTCCACATTCCCAGAGCATGTCAAAGTGCTGCGCACCGACTACTCAGCAGCTTCGCTGGAACATGTCTTGAAAGACCAGGATGTCATCATCTCCATGCTGGGGGATGATGCTTTCGGCTTGCAGAAGAACATCGTTGAAGCCGCGATCAGAGCAGGGGTACAGAGGATCTTCCCATCAGAATTTGGTTGTCGGACGTACGATTCAACAGTCGTATCCCTCATGCCGTACTTCCAACCAAAAAGAGATTTAATCGATTGGCTGAAGCAACAGCATGACGGCTCAATTAGCTGGACGGCACTTATCAGCGGGCCATTCTTCGATCAGGTTAGTATCGCTTGACCGCTGAGCCGAACTGGATGTGTGCTGAGACGCAGTTCTAGGCCCTGGAAAATGATTTCCACGGCTATCAGGCGCCGGACGAATTCTACCTTCTCGATGATGGAGACACGCCTTACGGCACTACGAATCTACATACAATTGGCTATGCGCTGTTCAAGATTTTGTCTGATCCAAAGCATTTTGCTGATTCGGCAAATCGATACGTCAATATTCACTCCCACATAACCACCCAACAAGAGGTCCTTGCGGCCTTGGAAAAGAGCTCAGGGCAGCCTGTTAAGAAACATGACCTGAGGAGTGACACGCTCCATAAAGATAGTCGTGTGTGGTTTCACAGCGTGAAACCAGGCCAGCCGAAAATTCTCCTCGCTGAAAGGGATATCATCCAATGCATCACCTACGGGAAAGGCAGGTTCAAGGGCCTAGGAGACCTACGGGGTGAGAATGATTGGACTGAAAGGCTGGATCTCCCTGCAGAAGACCTTCTCGACGATGTTAAAGCTGTGCTTGACGGTATCAGGCCGGAGCGAGCGTGGAGCTCATAGGAATACTTAGTTTCGTTCTGAAACTGTATTCGCCTATACCCAATGCCACAATCAGATCTGTTACTCGGCACGGGTTAGGTATCAATAAACCAGAATCAATGACCTGGCATGTCAATGCTATACTCAATGTACATCATGTTACTTTGCTGGAAGCCTTTCAGGCGATAAAATGCGCAGTAAGTACAGATAAGGGATGAACTGAAATCACATCTTCCTGTTCTACTAGATAGTTTTGTATTTATTATCAAACGCTGGGTCCTTGAACGTTTACGACGGTGTGAAGGGGCCGCTCGCATTTCGATTTTTCGTGTAAAAAAACGAGAAAGATTTGTGTTCGGATTAAGAACAAAATCAACCGGATAGTTCTCCATCAGTTGCTTGCTCCACGCTCCACCCACTTCAAGACACACGGCTCCTCGCACCTCCCCGTTTGAGACAGTCCTGGGTTCTCCGCATGTAACACATCCCTACTGTACAGAGGATGACATGAGCGTGTTTTAAAGCTAGCTTTGGTGTGCTTGCTTGGGCAAGTGGATGATGTGTTTGGGTTATGTTGGCTAAGAGAAATGAATACAAGGCGTGCTGAACAAGGAGAACAAGCACGGTTGAAAGATGACAACAGAGAGGTCGGGGCAACGCTCCTTCGATGCCTACTAGAAAGACCCGGAGTCTCCACATGTCCACCCCTGGCAAGCAGTCAGGTGTCATCCATGATGGCAAATACGAGGGCACGGAGGCGGAAGCTCGGAGGTGCAATTATAAATCGTTTATAAATCATTTATAAATCGTCGCGGGCCAAAAAAGCGGTCACGCAACGTATGCTACCTCGTAGATATCTTGCAGCCAATCTCATTTTTACTTGCCCTTGGCTGTGCGCGGGACTCACGGACCTGCAGCCATGATGTAGACTGCACAAGACCCCGTGCTGGTCACGGTGCTGTCTACGTGTGGCAGAGAAGAACAACCACAGTTCACGAAACCAGCTCCTTGGCTTTCTAAGCCGGGCCCAAAAACATGCCGAAAGCCGCTGTTTGTGGCGGCTGGCATGTCGTGCTTTCCGCAAGCACTTATTTGCGTTGCAGCAGCACAACCAAGCCATTGCGCATGGAAAACAAAGTTTTCCCCTCCTGGTTGATTCGACGTTGTGTCCTCCCCACAAATTAGGGGTGTAATGGCAATGGAAACTCCAGATGGTAACCACTCCCTACCAAGCAACTTTTATAATGGGGGTGCTATGCATGCGTGCAAGTCCTCCCCTACGTTCGAGGACCAATGTGCAACCTGGGCATAAAACTGCGACCCTGCCCGTCACGTTGTTTGTCTCTCGTCCAGATAACTCGTGCTCTTCCTTATTTCTTCACATCAATACAATCTGCACCATGATATTGTCCAAGTTTGCCACGACGGTGATCGCCCTCTTTCACCATGTATCGTTGGCCTCATGTGCAAAATTGCTCAGTGGCGGCACCATCATCGCATTTGATCAGGACGCTGAGCAGCTAGAAATAATCCGTAATGGATCACTACTCATCGAAGACGGTCAGATTACCGCCCTCTTCGATGGTGCACCTATCGACATTCCACCTAGTACGGAATTAATAGACTGCACCGGCCAGATCATCACCCCAGGTTTCATTGATACTCGTAAGTCTTCTCCATTCACGATTGTTTGTGTGGCCTCGAGGACCAGTCATGATTCCGGAGCAGGCGACTGACATTTACTAGACCGCCATGGATGGCAGACTGTTTTTACAACGATGGGTTCCAATACAACGCTGGGCGATTATTTTTCCCGATTCAGCGCCTTAGTAGCCGAACCGCTGTTTACACCCGAGGACCTATATGTGAGTCAACTCACTGGGATCTACGAAGCACTGTCCTCAGGAGTCACTACTATCCTTGACCATGCTCACCATACCTGGACCGCCGACCATTCCTCCGCGGGCCTGAATGCTACCGTCGATAGTGGGGCAAGGGTTTTCTTCGCCTACGCCTTTCAGAACTCATCCGCACAATTTGGAATTCCAGAACAGATCGCACAATGGAAGGAACTACCCTCTGTCATCTCAGGCAGCAACCTAACTGAGCTTGCCGTAGCTTATGATGATTTTACCAATAATCCGACGGGAGCTAATACTCTAGCTGTGGTTGACCTGTTGAAGTGCGTATCGCCCGCGTGCTGAGGATGGCGATAAATAACATGATTGTAGCTCGAGCAACGGATCACTGTTGACAACTCACCATGTGGAAGGGCCCTGGCTGGGTGAGTATCGAGTCATCAACCTCCTGTACCATCGATCCCCCTTACTAAAGTAATCATGGAATCACAGCGGGGAACTCTCCTGAGGATCTCCACCGCGTCGGAGTTCTCAACTCCAGCACACCAGTCGTGTTATCTCATTCCTCATTCCTCGACGCAAGGGGCGCTGCACTACTGAGAAACACCAACAAACATATCTCCATCACCCCAGAGAGCCAAATGCATTATGGCCTGCTTCACCCGACAAACCACTTGATCATGGATCAAGCTTCACTAGGTGTAGATACCCACTTTGCCTTCTCGACGGATATACTTACCCAAGCCCGTTTATGGCTCCAGTCGACACGTTATCGCGTTTATGAGAACACCATAGACCGCTGGCAGCTCCCGGCAGAGAACCCTTTCTCAGTCAACCAGGCTTTTCTGCTAGCTACAAGGAACGGCGGTCTAGCCTTAGGTCGAACAGACCTTGGAGTGATCCGCCCAGGAGCGAGGGCCGATGTTATTGTTTGGGACGGCGAGTCACCATCTATGCTAGGGTGGGCAGACCCTGTAGCAGCCGTGATTCTTCACGCTAGCGTTGGAGATATCAGACACGTCTTTGTGGATGGTGAATTCAAGAAGCGAGCTGGGCGTCTAATCATTGAAGGATATGCAGGTGTCAAGGATCGATTCCTGGAGAGTGCGAAGAGGATCCAAACGGCTGTTAAAGCCAGGCCCTTGCCTTCGCGAGAGGGCAACTTCCCCAACGGGTATACCTATGGGTACGTCCAGCAGTTAGATGTACAGCGCGGTGAAGGGACCGGTTATGGTCCAAACTTTGTGTAAATGGACCATGGGCTATGTACGACTTACAAAGAACCATATTACTCCAGATAATTTGCTGGGCGCTGCATATCATGTCCAGGTGTCTATTAGCTAGACCCGTTGCCACACTACTAATGACCCCGGGAGCCTCAACTCCGTACATCCACCAAGATGGCAACTCGAGCTCCAGATTGTTGCATTTGTGATCAATGTCAGCATAGCTTCTGCTGAAGGAATTATGTCGATGGACATCAGACGCTTCATCAAATAAGCACGTCTGCAATGAGAGTAATGATTTACGAGATGCGGCACTTGTCTTTTTGTGAGTGTACACGTATTCGAACCGTAATTCGGTCTGCTGGATCTACAATGCCCCCAGGCCTCCCTCGCTGCCCACTCCTCGATCCAAAGATTTGGCCATGCCAATAGTCACCTGCGCGTTACAGCTTTTGTACGGTACGAGCGCCCCTTTGGCAATTTCGTCATCTGCCAAGAACATAGACGTGTGTTCTCCAAGATTCCGCACAGAAGTTGTACGTGCATGTTGACTGGCGCGACCCGGCCAATAAAGATAACCGTTCTCGGGCTGATTCTTGCGCCCAACTGAAAACAAACTTGAGTGACCAGGTCACCTTGGGCGGCCTTTGCTGTCAAGTAAGCTTCTGTGGGCGGACCTAGATCATTGCCCGTGCATGAGCCAAGCTGTGTGCCCTGAGAGCAACTAATTTGCCGGCGAAGTGCCGAGCTAAAGTTGGCTATTAGATACCGGCGACGTTCCTAGCACCAACCGAGAGCGCCCCCAAGCTGCAGGTACAGGAGTCTATTTGCTCTCACGTCGAAGGGCGAAGATATTCGCGCATGCACGGCACGGGAGTTGCGCCGAGTCAACAACATTTTCGCCGATTGAATAAGCGCAGCCGAAACCTTGTTATTGCCACCATTATTTCAAAATGCGAAGTACTCATCCGCAGGGCATTGTCCGTACATTTTACCTCTAGAGACTCAGGAAGTGACTGGCATACACATCAAGGCCAGCCTGGGATAAAGTAGCAGCGGACTCGCGAGGCCAGTGGTCAAGTTTCGCTCCTGCTGGCAAGATCTTTAGGAATCCATTACTGATGATATTGACCTGAGATGTGGATCAGAGTCATAGTTTACGTTCAACAACACAGAGGGAGGTAGCCATAGAGACAACTGACTCGTTATATGCTGCCTAGAGCTCGGAAATCAGTAGTGCATTAATTAGACAGCGCGGTAGGCTTGTGGGATTGGCAGCGGAGATTCGGAAGCTTGAGCAAGGCATAACTTATTGCCGGTTGGGTTTGCGATCGAGATCATGACGCACTGGCCGCGAGCACTGCGGCGGTTGTCAACTAGTGGAAATTGCTGCGTCTTGAAATTTTGAGAAGCGTCATACACTCACGCCGAACCGGCACTCAACGATCGCCTTGGTGTCCCACCTGGGCCTGAGACTACCGTGCGTCTCATTAGAAAACCGATGTTCAATGGCGCGGTGTTGGGGCTGGCCGTCGTGTCGACCTTCCCAAACTATAAAGGCTGCTGGAAATTGGTTCGGACCCACAGTTCGCGATCTCACAATAAAGCGGCGGGTATTGACCTGCATTAGTACGGATGCAACGTCATAAAGCATAGCCTCGATGTAAGGGTTGTTGGACATTTGCGCCTGGGTTAAATGATATCCATGGTCTGTCGAACAAGCTCCGGAACACAAGAGTCCGCATTCAAAGGCCACACTTGGCGAACCTATGGTCCCAACAGGGTGGTTCCTGCAAGGGGTTGCCGGTGGTGTGTAGTGGCTCCATAAGATTTGAACTAATGATACATACTTTTCAGCACCTGCCATGTTCAAAGCAAGGGTTCAAGTCCTTCAGCCTTGTTTGCGGCCAGATCCAATGTTCGCTTTCGTGTACCATCTCTCTTCCTCACATCCCTCCGTCGTTGCTGCCCTTCATGCCTTCTAATACTTACCAAATGATCATTCCGGAAAGCTCGCCCACATATTCAAAATATTCACCAACAGGATGTCCGGAAAGAAATACGACCGATATGAAATAGTAAAGGTCTCAGCGAATATTCCAATACCAGCCCAGAAGGTTCAACACGGCCGTAGTACTTCTCGCCCGAAACGTTACAGGAAACCAAGCTTGACAGCCTTCATCATCATAGCTGTTGCGCTGGCACTGCTCCTGGGCGCTGTCATAGTCATTGGGACCACGCGCCTGCAGATTTCGAACAATGACGAACCCTCCAAGAACACGACCTCGCCGACAACAACGGGCCCGCCTCCGCCATCGACTGATCCTGAGCCTCCTGCGGGCGACCAAGGCTTGTCATGGTGCCAGGCACGGGATGAGGGTACTTGCACATTAGGAGTCCACCAGAATCTAGACACCGGACAGATACGAGCCCAAGTGTTCGACCATGCATGTTTGTTCGCCCGATCCTGTTACTGACCATGGTTTTCTCCACCCTCCCAGGTTGAGAGCGCTCCATGTACACAGCCCAGCTAACCCCGTAGTTGAAGGCCAGCCCCTTGGAAGCTCGGATCACATACAGCTCGAAACGGCGGCAGCGTTGAACTCGTCGTTGCCCGAGGTCGTGATCCTCCTTATACACGGGCTAACGGGGCCATCCGACGAGTTTTGGTTCAATGGCACACATTATTCAGATGGCTGGGTGTGGCAGAACCCTGCGCCTATATGGTACGAGACCCAGAGTTTCTCGTGTCTCTGAACAGGGGATGTCAAGGAAAGAGCCAAAGTACTATACACTCAAGCAAGAAAGCTTTTGTAGTGGATCTGAATTGTGCTGAGAACATTGAATGCTGAAACACTTCTCAATATGATCCTCTTGAGACATATAGAACATGCGCACTGCATGAAGCAGTGGATCTGTTAACGCCAATGCCTTTCTTGTGAGACCGCCATACTCATGATCAACACCCAAGCTATCAGAAGCCTTGCATTGATGTAGTCGTATGTGAGGTATAAAAGCTTCACAGCGAATAGTCCACAGGTGGAAATTGTCAACGAACTGGTATTCGAGTGACCTGGTCGAAATCTGTGCACTCCCTGATGATAGACAACATGTCCGACCATATCGATATGTAGCAAGTCATGACTTCCATAGCCTTCCCAAGGCCTCTCCCCAGTATTGATTCCAGCGGAAGAAAACCACAATGTCTGCGGGTTCGGAGGGCGGTCATTGTGAGGCAGCTTGTCACCTAGTCGACATTTGTAAGCTCATGTCCTATGCCGAACTTTTCTTTTTCTTTTGTTTTTTTCTTCTTCTTTGGAGTGGATTCCGCTGCAAAACTGACAAGAGACTCACCTTTGTGAGTGACCACGTGATGTTGCGGAACTCGTTCAACCTAAGAGCCGGGGGTTGCGGTGCAGATGGACGATCTTGCCCTGGGAAGCATCTGTGACTCGTACTACGATCGATCTGATTGGCATCGTTATCGAAGACGAACACGAAGATGCAGCACGCAGATCAAATATATACTCAACTAGATAGACTGCAATTGGTGGCGACGATCAGCTGTCGTCTCTTCTGCCGTCTCTCCTTATTCGTCCCATCATGATAAGGCCCAGTGGCAGCGGAGTATTTAATCAATTTACACCACCCTATTCACTGCCGGCGCGGGGGATGTTCTGGATGCGGACCTGGCGTGCACCAAAGGAGAAATCGTTGCTTATTAAATCCCGCCGCCCAGGCTTGCTGTATGCTTTTCCCATGCTGATTTCGGGGAGTTTACTGCGTATTTAGATAGCTTGTCATTAACATGACCTTTTGCTGTCACCTCCGCATCTGCCGTGCGCACCCGTAGAAGGGAATCTATGCGTGCTAATATAAACCACCAAGGTGGAGAAAGGCCCTGGTCTCAAGCGGGCTGCACTCCGCTCGCGGGGTGGGGTTAGTTAATGGGCACACCGGCAAGTGTGCCGAGTGGACCACATGCTGAAGAATGCGTTGTTGCACCGCACACAAGCCCGGAGGAGGAGTGTGATCTCGGGTGTGACACTCGCCATCGGCTCAGCTCCTCGGGCCCAACATCATGCGACAGACAGCGTGGCCTCGGCCAGGTTGCAAAAGCCCTCACCGCGACGAGTCAGCTGCGGACTGTGTCCGAACTCTATTCATGAGACACCCCCCACGACTCGTGGACGGACAGGCGATTCGCAACCGCTGATGGGATTGGCGAGTGCGTGCGTGCCCTGCTCTTGTCTCAGACACTGGCGTCCCTCTCACGTGCCGGTGTGCGCCGTTACAAGGCAATGTCGAGAAGGGCTGGACGTCGGAAGGGTCCTCGACCTCACGACGGCAGGCAGAGAGTGGCCGGGGTCTTCCCCATAAACCACTGCAGGCTTCTGACAGGGCCCTTGTCCCTTCTTGGCGTGATGGCTGACTTTTGCTTCGACGTGAGTGGGTGGTTGGATTTTGGTCCCCAATCATCCCCACCGCCTGGAAGAGTCTTATCTATTCCATCTGTGGCTGTTGTTGTCTATCTGGCAGTTATCTAAACGACGGTCAGCTGGCTGTTCATCACCCATCCCGCCCTCTTGCTAGGTCTCACATTCGGAACATGATCTTTTTGATTTTGCTATCGGGATAGATTCTTATAGATTTACGGCGGGACTCTCCTTTTCTTCCAGCTTGATTTTGCGCCCCACCCAATTTCGTACGCCTTCCGGCCTGTTTTATATTGTTCGCTTCAGTTCGACATGGACGAGAAAGCCCCCTTGCTTCGACCACTTGTGAGAAGGGAGTCCGGAAGGCTCCGGTTCGAGCTTCCCCTCGCCCTCCTCGCGATTGCGTGCTTGATCACATTCGGAGTCGTAGTACACAGGTCCCCAAATCCTAGACAAGACGTCTACAGCATCGACATAGATATAAAAACGCAGGGGTTCTCTTGGGGAAACATAAAACCCAGCAAGAAACTTGAATGGCACAGCTGCTTCGACGGCGACTATGACTGCGCGCGGCTGCAGGTGCCGATGGACTGGCTCGAACCCGATGAGGGCCAGCACGTCGTGCTTGCCATCGCCCGCCTCCGGGCGACCGACAGGGAGAACTACAAGGGCCCGGTGTTCATCAACCCGGGCGGGCCCGGCGGCTCAGGGATCTGGGCGCTCAAGGACCACGGGTCCCAGATCCAGGCCGTCGTCGGCCGGAATTTCGACGTCGTGGCGCTCGACCCGCGGGGCATCGGCGCGTCGGTGCCACGCATCGAGTGCTGGGACTCGGCGCAGAAGCGCCAGAACTGGGCCATGCAGGAGACGCCGACCATCGACTCGCACCCGGGCGTCATGTACGACGTGTGGGCGCGCTCCGCCGCCTTCTCGCGCGCGTGCGAGGCGTCGCACAACGCCACGGGCCTGCTGCGGCACATCGGCACGGCCTCGCACGCTCGCGACATGCTCGAGGTCCTCGACCGGATGGGCCAGGAGAAGCTGCGGTACTGGGGCTTCAGCTACGGCACCATCCTCGGTGGGACGTTTGCCGCCATGTACCCGGACCGCGTCAGCCGGCTGGTGAGCGATGGCAACGTCGACTACGAGGAGTGGTACAACAGCCTGCACATCAATTCCGTCCGCGACGCCGACGCCGTCATGGGGGCTTTCTACCGCCTGTGTCGTCAGGCTGGTCCTGCGAAGTGTGCCTTCTTCGGCTCGTCAGCTGACGACATCGAGAAACGCCACCAGGCCATCCTCGACCGGCTTCGCGTGCAGCCCATCATCTATATGCCGGAGACCGGCTTCGGGTCCGAGCTGCCGGAGATCATCACCTACTCCAAGATCCGCCAGCTCGCAGCGACGTCTCTATATCGGCCGAACTACTACTTCACCCATTTGGCCGAGATCCTCGCGGGCCTCGAGAAGGGCGACGGCAAGGCCTACTATGAGTTCGTCACCCGCCACGGCCTGCCGTTCTCCGACGTGTGTTCCTCTACGCGCATCCCGCCGGAGGAGCCCCTCACCAGCGTCGGCGAGGGCAGCGACGACGCCTTCCCTACGATCCTCTGCGCGGACGGGCAGCCCCTCCCCTCGAGCCCCGTTGAGTACGAGGAGCACGTCGCGGAGATGGAGCGCGTGAGCCGGACCTCGGGGGCGATCGTTGTCAAGGACCGCATCGCCTGCGCGGGGCGGCAGGTCCGGCCGAAGTGGAGCTTCAACGGGCCGTTCGAGGCGAAGACCGGCTACCCGATCCTTTATGTTGCCAACGTCGCCGACAATATCACGCCGCTGGTCAGTGCGCGGAACAACTCGGCTGGGTTCGAGGACTCGGTTGTGCTCGTGCAGAACTCGTACGGGGTAAGTGGTCCCGACCCTAAATACGTGTGTTAACTTGTCTTGCTGACTTGTCTGCTGTAGCATACCAGCTTGGCTGCCCCATCGGTCTGCACTGCGAAGGCCATCAAGGATTACTTCCAGTCCGGAACGCTGCCCCGTGATGGGGCTACGTGCGAGGCAGAGACTTTGCCGTTCGATTTGCCTGGACACAGCCTGGCGGGTCCCAGTGATGAAGACATGGAGCTCGCTGAGGCGATCCGCCATCTCTCAAAGAGGGCGGGCTTCGGCCTCCGCCTCGACCAGCGAATGCTCTAATACTGAGCAAAACGTTAGGATCACTGGAAATTGACAGCCCATGGAATGGGGACTTGTTTTTCTTTCCCGGGGCCTGGATTTCTCCGCGCGGGGTAAAGGGTTCAAGACAGAGCCCGAATGGAACTCTCTGGGTGTCATGCGTAGCACCAATGAATGATGAATCATGGTTGGGATGAGGAGTATTTCGGGATTTGGGCGTTGCTCGGCGGCATGGGTATGCAGGAGGTCGGATGGCAGGGTCAGGGCGTACGCTGTCTAAATATGGTTTTAGCCATCACCGAGTTGTGTTTTTTCCCCTCAAGATGCAAGGACAATAAGCTTAAATAGACTGCCATCAATTCTTGTTTTTTCTTTGGTCATGACAGGCCAGGCAACGCAAGTGATGAGTTGTGTAGGTGCAGTTTGAATACGTGTACGCTTCCGAGATTCTTTCTGCCAACTTCTTACCTCCTTAAGTGACCTGGTAGACGCAACAAAGGGCTCGTGCAGCAAGATTGCAAATCTTGTGCGGATTTGTGCACAGGGCCGAGAGAAATAATGTTGGAAGTCGGCCGAAATATCGGTTGAAGTTCCGGCATCTGGTCCGTCTTGGGGAACTCCGTCCGGTATGTCCATCGCTTCGAAAGGTTTAAAGTTTGCCCGCGCGGATCAGCGGCCGAAATTGGTACCCTTGTGGTGCCACAGACCTTGGCTATCGGTTAGGTATGCCATAGTATTGATCGGCGTATGGGACCAAAACCGTTGTTCACTGTGACCTCGCGAGACAACAGACTTTTGACAGATCGTCTCGCGGCTGACATCAATCGTTGGACAACATATTTGGATCCCACATCCGGCCTCACCCTTGCCATTGAGTGAGCAGCGGGTACCCATCTTCCGGCGTGCCAAAAACCGGTGGTGGACCAGATCACCGCTTCTCCCTACGCAAATAATTACTTAAGTATGTTGAAGCGCAAGAGCTATATGTACGGAAACCAAACTTGAGAAAAGACAGGCGGGAGTGCCGTGGCTCACCTGATGATTTGTTCTCCAATCTGTTCTCTGCCCTTGGTCACACCTTGGAACATAAGGAGAGCAACACCACATATCACCCATCAATTAATCTCGGGTCTGCCGGCAGCAATCGAACATACCATCCTGACATGCCACTTCCTCACGTTCCTGTAGTTACGATGGGGAGCCCTGACCCACGAGACGTATTGTCAGTGCTATGAGAGACAGTAGCACAGACCGACGAGGAGAGCCATGGACATAACAACGCTGCTGGTTTCGAGGTACTATAGAACAGGCTTCTTTTGAACCGGGGCCCATCGTCTGCGTGCTCTTTGGGCCTCATGGCGCCTTTCGTTAATCACAATTCTTTCAATGACATGACTGTGCCGACCTCTTCAGAGCTTAGTAGGTGGTATCCATATCCAATAATTTCAGACGCCACAGAGAATGTGTGACGGTCTTTTGCAGGAACCTGATCCGATCAGCATAGGCAGTTTCGACAAGCCGGAACAGCGTAGGTACCGAGGTATACTAATAACGGACTACCCACTCCTCGAGCGACCTCATGTAACTGCAACTGCTATGCTTACAATATTGACAATATTGCTGATATTATGCATGCGGAAGACGATATTGAACAAAGCTGATGCAGTACAGGGCCAAAAACAAGCTTTTGTGTGGCATTTGACTGAACGTATACATCGATGCACCCCCACGAGCAGCGAAATGCTGCAACTCGTCAATAGTGCACCGGCCAGTGTTAAAATCAACGGCAGCCAAAACCAAATTTAGCAACGGCAGCCGATAAGAACATGGAAATTGAGGGTCACCAGTCCGCTGCACGGTCATCATAGCGTCGTGCCTCAGGGGAAATCCGTGCGCTGCTGCGGTGAGGCATAACCCAAGTGAGTATAGCGCCCGATGGAACGGTCGCCGTACCATTCCTGCGGAGCAGTGCACTGCTCGGGCACGAAAAAGAAGCCAGGCCACCGAGATATGGCGGCAGAGCTCGTGCACACTTCAGCCCCTCGACCGTCGATCTAAGAGGCGGTGGCTGGCGGTGCCGGATGCTGGCTTCAGGGTGTTCGGATACACCATGGTGAGGCTGGATTGGACCGTAGGCACCATTTCCACTAACTGGACTAATTCCTGGTGTCAAGCCTTCGCCCCTGCTTAATCAAATCTCCCAAGACATGTCAAAGCTGTCAGTTCGGAAGTCTGATCCCCAAGCAGCTGTGGACAAGGCTACAACGACAATAGGGGCCGAGATAAAGATCAACTAATGGGCGGTTTGAAGACCACCTAATTCCCGTCTGAGCGCATTGAAAGGATCGGGAACTGCTTCTGTGCGTTCCGGGGCTCAGCCAAAGAAGGGGAATACGGGACTGGTAGTCTTTGGGGGGAATACCGAAGACAAGTACTAATAGGCAACTGCATTTTGCAAATCCGTCAAGACTTCGTTCTGCCTTGCAACTCTAATCTTGCTTTTAATACTGTCGTTCTTTGCCGTCTGGCTTAACACTCATTCAATTTTGGACAGCTTCACCACACTCATTACACCTTTTTGTTTCAACTCGTTCCACACAGTTCTTGCGAAGAAACAACATGAAATTCAGCACCTTTGTGAGCTCATGTGCTGGTGCAGCCACAGTTGCCCAGGCATATCCAGGCATCAACAAGGTCCTCACCGAGATCAGGGCCCGGCAAGACAATGATACACAATTTGACTCAAAGGAGCTCATCGGAGATCTCCTCAACCTGACAGACTCCCAATTGACACCCGTTGGGCACTCAGTGAAGAAGATCATCACGGATGACGGCGAGGATGGCCAGTCGAACGAGGGATACCCGAACGTCCCACCTCGTGACACCCCCGAGTGTGCCGAAGACACATGCTGCATCTGGCACTACATCTCCGCCGACATGACGTCCAAGTTCCGGGGCCCGTCGGGGAGGTGCACGAATCTGGCGCGGCAGGCGGTGCGGATCGGCTTCCATGACGCGGCTGGATGGTCCAAAGCAACCGGGCCGCTGGGCGGTGCCGATGGGAGCATCGTCCTCGCGCCTGAGGAGATGACACGGCCGGCGAACCGCGGACTCGAGGACATCGTCGACCAGATGAAGGACTGGTTCGACGAGTACAACCCGTACGGGGCTAGCATGGCAGACCTGATCCAGATGGCGAGCACCACGGCCACGGTGGTGTGCCCCCTCGGCCCTAGGGTGAGGTCCTTCGTTGGCAGGATGGACAGCTCCGTCCCAGCGCCAGATGGCTTGCTTCCTAGTCCGTTCGCGAGCGCTGACAGCCTCATATCGCTCTTCCGGAACATGACAATCGAGCCACACGGGCTTACTGCTCTCTTGGGTGCGCACACTACATCGCAGCAGCGGTTTGTGGACCCCCAGAGAGCAGGTGACCCGCAGGACAGTACCCCTGGGGTCTGGGACGTTCTGTACTACAAGCAAACGCTCGATAACAATGCTCCGAGGCGTGTGTTCAAGTTCCCAAGTGACATAAACTTGTCGAAGGATCCGAGGATTGTGTCTGAATTCAAAGAGTTTGCAGGACCTGGCGGACAGGAGCATTGGAATGAGGTATGCATAAGATACACCCTAGAAAGAACTCTGGACTGACATTAGGTCGCAGGACTACGCCCGGGAGTACGTGCGATTAAGCCTGCTCGGAGTCTTCAACATCAACAACCTTACGGAGTGCACAAAGGTCCTACCACAGCCCAGCGCGCCATACTTCAACCCTCCTGACCAGCCTGTCCTGAACATGTGGATGAATATTACCCGCCAGGTTGAGCCGTTCGCAAAGGCTGTTATGGACGGGGAAATCCTGTCGGGCCTGGTGGGTATGCTGACTGGCCAGGAGCAAAGCGTGCAGTCGGCTGCTACCCAAGGAGATCGGAAGCCATGTAAAAGTAAGGTGGTGAGGCGGTTTTGAGAGGAATGGATAATGCCCGGGTTGGTTTAAACAATCCTTATTCGCACTCACAAGGAATTGAGGGTACAACGGCCATACCTACTCTCACACACCCACATATGTGCACCTACACTCCCACGCTATTACAGCACCCAGAGTCACGACACACGCCCCTATACCCCCATATTCTGACAACACTAATACCTCCTACCATGATACCTGTCTGTAGAAGAGAACATAGGCAAATAAGGCATTCGGTCATGTTGACACACACAAGGACACAGTTCAGCCAACGGGATCAAGCTGCAGTCCATGAGCTTCCTAGGTACTTAAGCACGTGAGTATTGAGTTCAGAACCTCGTCGTTGGTCGGGATCTCTGTACCCGAGGTAAGACCAGCCTTCCATGGGAAACAGGGTGTTCTTCCCCCCGAACCTCGAAGCGGTTCTATCCCCACCATCGTGCCTCATAGGTGGTATCGTGCTGGCAGTGTCCTGTGCCCCAATCTCTAAAGAGATCCGTTGACCCGCCTCCAGGTAGAAAGGCGAAGGATAAAACGGAATCACCACGGGATATATCTTGCCCTTCTCGACTTCGGAACGTGCGATGATTGGCTGGAACGGTAAGCGTTCCTGTTTGTTGAACTCAGCTTCGACCTCGCCTCTGTGAGAGAGCCGAAAGTAACCTTTGGCGAAATGCTCAAGTGGCTCGCCATGATTGCTTTCCAGTACCACGGGCTTGCCAGCTGCGTCCAGAGCTCTAAGGCAAAGAAATATGTCAGAGTCTTCTGCTTCAGTGCTGACCTCGATCTCGACATAAGGAGTGCCGAGAATTTCAAATGGCTCCTTAAACGGGTTGTCGAGCTCAAGTGTTATCGTACCCGTGAGCCCTTCGTAAGCAAATGTTTCTTTCTCCTTATTAGCTGGACTGGTGAGGGTGAGCCTCTTGTCGGGATGTAGGTGAAAGGTGACTTCTTCGGCATCCGGTGGAGGAAAGGCAGTCTCATGTTCTCTGTAGAAGAACTCTTTTGCAGTGTGTTGGACCAACCGGAGTCGAGGTACCTCGAGAATGCCAGAATCTTTGACATCGAACAGGAAATAGTCCAGAAACTTCTTGTGCAGCGCAACATGGGCAGGGTCGTAATATGACGCCAGATGGTTTCCGGTATGCATCTCCAGCCACTTCTCTGTAGAAGATGACTTGTTGAAGGAGAGAAGATTCCCAGGCAGGTGGACCTCACTGTCTGCCCAATTACCAGCCGTGTAGAGAGGAATCTCAATATTAGAAAGCCGTCGTTGCTTCACTACTTTCCACAAGGGGCTATCGGAATACTCGTGGCTGCGAAGTAGTCCGACATAGTCTGCCCGGTTGGCGGCAAGTTGTGCGGCATCCAGCCTCTTGTCCAGGTTCCCACTCTGGTATGGGATCACAGTGTTGTTATAACAGTGCTCATGGAAGTTGGCCCCGCCGACTCCTCCTCTGCGCGTTGACTGATACACGTCTGTGCCTGCCTCGTAGGTGACGGCGCACGCAAGGTGGGGCGGCCTCTGCATGGCAGCTATGTACCCACTGATGCCACGTTACCTGATGCCACTGGTTGCTACTCTGTCGCTCGACCATGGCTGAGTGCCTGCCCATTCGATCACGTCGTATAGGTCTAGGCGTGTGATCAGCTTTTTTTGTCTTGTCTTTTATGCTTTTAGTCGCAGTCAACGTGGGATAGACCTACCCTGACCCTCCGCATCTGCTCCAATCTTCATCGAACGCTCAAGACTGAAAGGATCAAGCCATCCTTGGCTGCCGCCTATGCCACGACTATCGACTCTCAACAAGGCGTACCCGTGTTCTTTGGTGTAGGGTTTGGTAAGCATACGGAACGATGTGAAATTTTTCGAGACCATACGGGGGGCTCACCCATATCAGCGGATCCAGAAGTTCGAAATATGCATGGGGCCCTAGGGGCTTGATATTCTTGTACATGTCGACATAAATCGTGGTACGGGGGAGCCCGAACTCTAAGACCGGGATATCTTTGCAGTATGGACCCAGGCTACAGATGACCGGTACTTTACGGCCATTTTTGGCAGCAGCCGTAGGCAGGAAGACGTCGGCGCACAGCTCAACCCCGTCACGCAGTGGGATGTAGATGTTTTTCAGAACGGTGTAGCCGTCCGCATCGAATACTCTTGCAGTATACTTGGGTATGCTCGTGGTCGTGGCCATCTTGCCTTGGTTAATATGATGATTCGAACGGGCCTCAATGATTGTTGTGCGTCTATATCTGAGAGAGATGAGAAAATTGACACGGCAAGCCGGGCTTTTTGTCTCTGTGGCCGGAAATACGACTCTAGTTCTTAATCCGTTCATTTAATAAAGAAATCTTGCAGGTTGAATAAACAAATCATGGGATCATGGGGGAACAGGGTCTCCCCCACCGGCTCCTAGTCAGGCATTGTCGCCCGCAGAACACCTCCAACCCCAAGATCATAGGCAGCTTTATATACCTCTCCGGCTCCCACCGCAGCCCGCACAAAAACATTGTGGGCAACTCAGCACGACGGGACACAAGACCTCGGGAGCAGCGGGGTTGGAGGCCGAGGTTCAGGCCTTGGCCTATTCGCCCGCATCCGAAACTACTCGGAAACTATTTAGACATGCCGCGCGGCCCGGTGGGACAGCCGATGCCAGTATAGCTCAAAATTAGCACAGGCAAAACAATGGCTGAACTCGGCGATGAGCAAGATTGCCAGTATGCTTCCGATCCTCGCAAGAATAAGGACCTAGTGACGCGCCTGCAGGGGCGTCATGTACTCATTGCTGGTGCCGGGCGCTACATCGGCCGTGTAACTGCCGAGTTCTTCGCACATGCCAAAGTCGGGTCTCTAAGCCTGATGGCCCTGGAACTCGACGAGGTTGACGAAACTGCTCGGTCGTGCAAGGAGACAAGCCCCTCTTATGTCCATGCTTCCGTATTTCCGTGTCTTTATATTTCCGTTTCTGTGTCAGTGCCTGTGCACTAACTGTAAGCATCTCAGACGTTAAATTTTATATTGCCTAAAGTTGAAGATGCTTGTAGACGTACATGATGTATTGAAAGTACCTAGGTAGATGAAGCTTTACGCGAATATGCCAGTGCAACGTATGAGGTATCTTAAAAACTACGCTGTATGTAAAGGTTTTTTAATACAAGCAAAGTGAATAGGTATACGCAGCGGCCAAGTAGTGAAATAATAGCGCGGAAGCAGTATATTTGCAAAAAGAGTACAACTAAACTTGGCCCGTCCCTTCCTCCTTGTCTCAATAATCAAACACCTCCTTTCTCATAAGTCAAAACCAGCTTAAATGTTGCCGTGTAACTCTTTGCTAAAGTATAAGTTTGGCTTAGGCTACTTATATTAACACATTAAGTTTGGCTTAGTTAACAGCTAGTTTTAATTAATTTAATTATAATATTATTTTTAATAATAACTTATTTTTATAACTTATTATTAATATTATATTTATTATTAAATGCTATGCTTTTAAATATTTATAATTATATAAAAAAACTGCTTTTTTTAAAAAAAAATATGCTTAAATTAATAACAAACCCACTTTTTTATAAGCAACCTTTCCCCTACCATTTTCCTTTCTTTTCTCGCGCCTTCGCTACTTCCTCGCGCCGCGAGAGTGGCGCCTCGGCGATATTTCATTTGCGGGCCCACAATATCAGAACCCTTGCCCCCATGGCACAGTGGGTCCTGACACTGTTGCTCTTTTTATCTGGTTGTGTACTATTTTTGATTATATCGCCAGAAAGACTAGTGCATTTACTCCCACATCGGGCTAAATTCCCGGCAATGATCCTCAACCTTAGCCTTTTTTTGACGACCATGAGGCTAGATATTCTCTGGGAGAGCTCCAGGTATGCAACACAGCCTGTAGACTGACCCCCCCCCCCGTTGCTCGACTGTCATGCGTGGGACATTCGTCATGCTGCGTACATCGTCCTGCTGCGTAACCACCTTGGAATCTTCAGTGTATTGTGTAATTACCTGGGTACCCAAAGCACAGAATCTGACTGATCAGCTTCCCTGTGTCATCACGGATATGTTAGGGCCTTTCTGCCCGGGTCTGGCGTCCCTTGTCACAAACACACACCCCAAAACCGGCCCCACTGCTATACCAAGTGCCTACATAATGGATTCAATAATAATGTCAAGGCTGCAATTCCGCATTAAAAAGGTATCACAAATAACTACATTTACTAATATGCTTCAGACTGTTATGTGTACGCTATGCTTTTGTTGTGATTGGAGGATTTTAATCTTGTTGTGTGACCAAATCTTACTGGAGAATACCATCTGCATGAAAATGTCTTTGATGTATTTCCCATGCCCCTTCATCTCTGGATGCCCGGGAGCACCCACTTTTGCACCGGTGGTAGACAAACTCATTTGCATGCTGGTTGCTGTGCCGCCCGACAAATGCATGCTTCGGGAACCCAGACTCAAGAAGATGCCTTGTGCAAGTACTTACGGGCCACCAGCGATGTGGTTCTCGGTATGATGCAGCCACCAGTGCCGGCGCCGCGCTGGGCGGGTAGTCGCCGAGCTTGACTGGGCTGGGCCACCCCGGCGCTCCGAGTCGGAAGATATGACCACTATGTCGATCCATTTCGGACTTACCATAGGCTCCTTGGCTCTGTCCTTGTCCACTCCGTGCTGGCGTCTGCGATTCCTGGTCGACTGCTTCTCCTGCCTAGCCCCAACCGTTTCCGCACCTGGAGCCTGCTCCTCAGACAGCGTGGCCGGCACCATGGGCGGTGGAACATGTACTTTGCCACGACTTAACTCTTGGAGCCTCTTAGTCGCGCGCTCTTCCGTGTTCTTGTCCCATTGTTCCTCCTTGTTTTGACAGATTTCGAACAGCACATGCGGGTCCGAACACTGTTCAATCCAGCCGAAGTCCATCGTCGTTATTTCGAAATCTTGAAATTGTCAAGATTGCGAGACTCCTCACTGACGAGAGGATTCAATGGTTTCAGTGGAGAGTGGTGACTTTGAGAGGCTTTTGTGATAATGCGGGGAGCAGATGATGTATACAGGTCTTTCATAAGGCAGACTTGGGCATGAAATAGGGACCTCAGGAGTCATTGCTCCATTCCTTTATGGAGTTCCTTTGGTCACAAATACCACAATCCAATTGTTCCAGCACAAAGAGTATTTGTTTCGGCTTTGTCTAAAAGGCTGTTTACGAGATACAGGCTGTAGTAGTGCCATGCCAGGGCAAAGGAAGACATTTCAGCCAGACTATGTGATGGAGATCGGCATTGTATTCATTATCAAACGCTGGGTCTTGAGCTTTTACGACTGGATGAAGGGACCGCTCGCAGTTCAATTTTTTTTTTTGAAAAAAAAGAGAGACTTGTGCCCAGATCAAGAACAAAACCAACTATGTGATGGGGGCCTGCAGAATTGATCCAGTTGCATCCCGTAGCTTAATGATTAGGAAGTGATTCGGTCCGATTGCAGCGTAAATCCTATAATTGCGATATGGAATGGAAGCGTTTGTGAGAAAAATAGGAGCGAGGCTCACCCTACCGAGATAACTTAGTTAGTCATCGCGCGGTTGGCCATGAGTTCATTGTTGTTAAGTACGCACGCCGCTGACGGCTGAGCCCGTGGACCCTTGGAATCCATGACGAGCCCAGCTTCATGATTGATGTGATCAAACTTTTTCCTTCAGTTGATATTATGATAGTCTGATGGATAGACTATTTGTATTCTTTGAGTTCCTCTACTAAGCCGGAACGACAATTGTTGTCCTAACAGGATGAGAAATAATGGTAAATTAGAGGCAGTTAATTTCGCGATGCATTGCTTCAAACAGTGACCATTCAGTCTTCCGCACATAGTCTGATGGATACCAACATCTGACACAGGATCCTGTCGCCTTTGTTCTAATGAGGTCGCCCCCGTTTGCCCGTCACCAGAACAAAGGAGCATTGAATTACTCGGTCTATTGTGCTGATCCAAGCTATGTTTGTGAGCCAGTATCTGCTGCAGCATCTTCTCTTAATGGAAAATATCCGCGTGCCCGAGAGTGTACTGCATCAACATTACGGCCAGGGCCAGAATGTCCGGGTGCTCAGCTTTGTGACTGCATTCAAGTTTGAGAACCAACATATGCCCTCGGATGCCGGAGGCGCAGGAGCCGAGACCATCATTAACCGTCCATTCCCAAGCCATCTTGGTTCGGGCTTGACTTGCTTTGGCATAGAGACGTATTTAAGCAGGCGCGTACTGACTTTCAGGCCTGGGCCAAGAGCGAACATGATGGTGACATCTGAGCCAGTTGCATCGTCGATAACTAGCCATAGGGACTGAATCCTCATCCAGGATACCTGAGTGGACGGTGAATAGAATCTCGGCATGGTTGCTGGAAAGTATTGTTCCAAAGTACATAGCTGTAGAATGAGTGCACATTTCCTAGCAGAGTAGTACTCCCCCTGACCCATATTGTTAGACTGTCAGGATCAGACAGCGCGGAGGCTCTCGGGCTATGGTCTACCTCGCGCGCGAGCTCTTGGAAGGCTGGACCTTCTTTGAGAAACTGCAAAAGGCTTGTGCCAGGTTTCGTTGTTGCCTTCGCAGTTCCGGCCGAGTGTCTTTTGTGTCAGTGCACAGCTCAAGGCCCCCACGACAACCGGCTGCCGAAATAGATACCAACTGCCCTCCTCGACAATAATACCCACGGCAGTGCTGTGAATATATGCCACCAAATTCTAGACTGTGCTATTGGAGCATGCAGGTGGTCAGTCCAGATAATTCAGCATGCAACCTGGGTTTTGTATGACATGGAATGGCTCTTCGTCCCCCAGGCATGCAGTAACCAACCCTATCGACCACATGAATCCCATGCCCACCCCCCGAGCAGAACATCACCATGAAATCTTGGGCCGTCTTCCAGAGTGACTCTTGCCTCGCGCATAGCAAGTTTCGATGGATGTCTCGCATTTGGTATGCCACAATATGTCTTCCTGGAGTACTCATTCCCTTAGAAAAGTGTGACAAGCGTGGCTTTGGACGTAATACAATTCCTATCACTAAATGAGCAAGGCTGCCAAGATTGTGCTTCGACCTAGGGAGTCAAAGGAGCTCCAGGATTGAATATAGCAGGCCTCTATTGCTGCTACCGATGCTTCCACCAGTTGACAACTTGCTGTCACGATGATGATAGATCGCTTCGGCAAGGAAGGCACCATCACAGAGCTGAACCTAGCTGGCCACATGCATGGAATGTTAGCTCGGCGCCAATGACGGGAACGAGGGCCTGGTTGTACTATTAAGGATTCAGCACACAGTTAGCCATATTAGTACCAAGCTAGCATCCAGAGTCTCTCACTGTTGTAACTCCCGAGGTAGGCTTGGTAGGGATTCTGGTACTTCCAGGCCAGGAGCCATCTTATATGATACCTACGTACCTAACATTACAGGCCGCGCCAAAGGAAAGAGTTCATACATCAAGTTCATCTGGTTAATATTTGGGGAAAACAAAACTTAGTGAAAGTTCACATGACTGATAGTTGGGCTCGTTCTTAATCCGGGCCAAGATTCTTTTGAACAAATGAATAAAATAAAAAAAAATAAAAACAAAAAAGAAAAGAAAAGAGCTGCGGGTGGTCCCTTCATAAAGTCTCGAGGCTGTAAACGCTCAAGGACACAGCGTAACATTGCAAACACATGATTGAAATAAAAACAAGGCAGTGAATGGTAATTCAGTCAAATTGTGATGGTCTCGGACGAACAACTGCTGAGGCGCTGCAATTGGATTCAACATCAATGGGTATCTCAGTGCCGCGCCTCAGCATGTTCCCTCGCAGGTTGATGTTTTTATAATGACGGAAGGGAATGTGATCAGTCCTGATGGTGAAGAACCATTTTTGCGGTTATATCGAGAGGTGATTGGAGATAGCATGTAATGGGTTGAACCCTTGGCAACAGAACTCAGGGCTGGAACCCTTCGTACGACCCACTGGTCCACCGTGTGTTCTCCACAACGGTTCTCCACCGAATCTACTAGTATTCACGAGAAGAACCCATGAAGAGGACAACCAAGTATATAGACCAGCAGGAACTCATACGACAGGCGAAGGGGAAAAGACTTCCCTCTTCAGAGAAGTCTTCTTGTTCATAGAGAAAATAGACGTTAGAGTGTGACACTCAGTCTGGACCCTCACATAGCAGCCTGTATGACAAAAGAGACGTACACCAAGTAAACATCTCATGTACCGGGGTAAAGGCTACACATGGTATTATGAAATTTATAGATTTAAAGTTCTCTCCCGGGGAAATCACCAGGGGATCACCAATGCACACCAGTCTTCGGCCACACAAATGTTAAGCTTAATTTAAGATTTAGACCTGCTCTAAGAACTTCGAAGTCGGAAAACTCATGTAACCTTTCAAGTCGGACCTTGCCCCGGAAGGGAATGTTTTGAAGATCAAATTAGGCAGCGAATCAGTCCATAAATACGAAGAGCAACTAAAAACAAGCTACTCAAGCTCAAGGCATCATGTCTTGTTCGGAGTGCGCACGTGTACATGGTAGGGCAACCTTTCTATGGCACGACGACCTCCCGGAGCAAATAATATCTTGCTATTTTTGTCCTAAAGCCCATCGCTGGAACTCGGTGTGCCGATAGTCAAAGTCTGTGGGCCATGTTAGTGACGCCGCCCGCTTGTGACAACTAGTATAGCCCTGGTTCCTCAGACTATGGCGCAGGTGAGAGTGAGTCCCGGGAATTCCATAGTCTATCATTGGACTGGGCCAGCCCTGAGTTGGAGCTCTCTTATAGAACTTGATCGTGACAGCTTAAACCACCTGTGGAGAGTTTAAGCCGCCTCCCTAACAGTATAGTGAGGGTAATGGTCAAGTATGTAGTTTGGTGCTATTATAGACGGAGAAGGGTTCATTGGAGGACCGAAGTTTATAGCATCGAGATGTGTAAACGTGGGAACACACGGAATTTATGGAATTTTTCAAGATAATAATCTACGAGTTTGCCCTTCTCGCAATAAGCTCCGAAATCTTTCTCATCTCCTTTTTCCTACCCAATAGCTCGATCCCAACGTTCCTCCTAACTCCGTTTTCGCCCCCGGACCCAGCACCACTGGCAGAGCGCCTCTACACGCCGCAATCATGCGGAGGGTAGCTGTACTCCACGCCGTTCTAGCCGGTGCCGTCGCTGTTCACGCGGCACCGGCTGCCAATTCAAGCTCCTCGGCGACCCTGACTCCAGACGAAATCGAGAGAGGCTGCACAATCGGCTTGGACTTCCACCCGGAATGTCACGTGAGAAACACAACCAACACGCACCATGCCGGAGACGCAGGATACTCGCGATCGCGAAGCATTCTCGGTCTTCTCAACCCGGGCTGCAACTGGGAGAAAGGTGCTGAAATCCCATACCGCTGCCATGCCGGCCCCTTCGAAGTCCCAATTCGGCTCGCAAGAAGGTTCCGCATGTGGCATCCTCGTGATCCCACGAAGAGTCCTACGCCACTGAGCACGCCCGAGAGTCACGAGCCTCACGAGCCTCACGGTTTGACCGTCGTGACAACAGAAACTGTTTCGGTTGTCAGGTCTCCGTCTCCAGGAACAAGCACAACCTCTGGGCCATCTCGCTCCACGATCGATAGGCCGACGATAGCCACGGCTCATGAAACTCGCCATTCAACCCTTGTTATAACAGAGACTATTACGGTAATCGTGTCCCCGCCTCCAGCCACGAGCACAACCTCTGGACCATCTCAACCGACGATCGGCGGGCCGGAGACGACCACAAGCCCTAGCCATGCGCCATTTCCGACCACGAGTCGAGCACCCAACCAAAGCCAACGGAAAGCCCTGAGCCGACGTCGCATACAAGCTCCCTGTCTAGCACATCTTCCCACGAAAGCTCTGAGCCAACGGAGCGGACATCCTGCACAACATCCAGTAAGATAACACATTCAGAATCGCCCACAACCTCTGCATTCAAGACATCGTCCAGAAAGACAACAAAGTCAGCACCACCCACAACCTCTGCACTCAGGACATCATCCAGGAAGACAACAGAGCCAGAATCACCCACAACCCCTACATTCAGAACGTCTTCCAGCAAGAAACATGAACCAACGGAGCTAGCACCACCCACGACCTCCCCGTCTGCATTCAGGCCATCTTCTAGTAAGAAGTATGAACCAACAGAGCTGACACCACCCACAACCTCGGCGTTTAGACCATCTTCTAGCAAGAACCATAAACACAGCGGGACACAAAAAAAACCTGAGCAGACATCCACGACCACCAGGAGCTCGTCCACGTCCACGTCGGTTCCCCCTACATTCACAGCTATTCGGACCACCACAACATCTGAGCTGCCGCCCTCAGTCTCAAGATCTATTCCACCCGACACGACGTCGAGGCCCACAGACAAGACGTTCTCGCCGATTCAGCCTACACCAACCTCCAGGAGTGACAGCAAGACAGGCTCTGAAAAGACTTTCACTGCCCCCACTAACACCAGATCTTTGCCCCCAGACACCACATCCTTACCTACTGAGCCATCACATAAGACGAGCTTCCCTGTTCATCCTACAATATCTACTATACAGTCTCCGGACAACACGGATCTCCCTACTAGTATTCATCCCACACCACCTTCTACGAATGACGGCAAGACCAGATCGAAGAATCCCAACAATCCATCCTCAACTTCGTCGGCCCCCCCGCCGGACGCCTCGGGAGACAGGAACTGCGTGACTGATGTGATTGAAACAGTTGACCCTCCAGAACATGACGATCGAGGTTTGAAAATGAGACTCGGTTTTGGATGTAGGTAACTTGACCATCCATGTCGCGGCGTCTGGAGCACAGCGCACACGTGCTATATTCTTCAAAGGCCTGCGTTACTTCATTTTCTAACTCTTGACTCTGTAGTGGGCTTTGGTATCCCCGGCCTAGCTATTGGCGCCTGGGTTGCCGATTGCTTCGGGTTGTTTCGTGGCACCCCCGAAATAGCCGAGAACTTAATTGCCTCCTTGCCGGGCAGCCAGATTTCTTTACCCCCAATGCCCCCGGGCTCCCCAATTCATTTTCCGGACATTCCTTCACCCCCAGGGCTCCCAAACCTTCCAAATCCAATTCCGGGCCCCGGGCCTGGGGGGAACAACGGCGGATCCACACCTCCGGGACCCGGGGACGGTAGCAACAGCGGTCCCACACCTCCGGTGGACCAAACGCCACCAGCGCCGCCGAACACCCCAGTTGAGCCCCCGGGGGACGAAACGTCCGGCGACACGGATTACTCCAACCGTGAGACAACCGAAGGCACAAACGAGCGGATCAACGACTGGCTGGACAACGTCCGGGACCTCACACACAAGCCTCCCAGGGTAAACACTGTGAGATCCTTGGCAAACAGTGTCCACAGGGCCGCTCAGATTTTGAACTACGCGATGGACCAGGCAGGTTACAGCAGCGAGGCAGCACAACAGGTGGTTCACGACATGAAGGCAAACTTCGTTGATGCCGTCTCGTCTGGCACCGTGGACTCATCCACATACATTAATACAATCATGCAATCAGCAGCGAATGCCCTGTCCGGGATAGCTCCCGACCAGCCAGTCAAAAGCAATCCCCGGAATGACAAAGATCCGGTCAAGAACGATCCCCCAAAGAAAGATCCCCCAAAAGCCGATCCACCGAAAAAGAATCCACCGAAAAAGAATCCGCCGAAAAAGAATCCGCCGAACCGCAACATGGATGAGCCGGGCGAGAGGTCTAAGCAAAACCCAGGGGCAGACCCGAAGCGCCCGAAGAATAAACCCCCAATGAAGAACCCCCAAATGAAGAACCCCCCAATGAAGAACCCCCCAAAGAAGAACCCCCCCAAGAAGGAACCGGATGACGATGTTGGATACAAGGGAAAAGGCAAGGGGAGACATCCAACCAACCCCTATGGTAGAATTACCCCGGCGGAAATGATGGAAAAACAGATCAACGACTGGACCGATCTCCCTAAATTCCCGTCTGAAACGCCAGACTGGAGTCCGTGGAGTGCAGGGACTCAAGAGGCCTGGGACCAATTGTGGCGCGATCTCTTGCGGGGGGAGGGACTGTCCGAGGCGGAGATTGAAAAGGAACTCGAGGTACGAAGAAAAGTGATGGCATCTGGAGAAATCTGGGCACCCGGCGGCTCTGGATACATGAATGGGGCAGCCGATCTGGCCCCTAGTAATCCGGAAACGATGGAATCACCCGGTGTCAACATGGCCGCCGACGTGGCCTCTTCGGGTGCAGGCCTCGACGAGGTGCTCGCCGCCCTCTGGATGGCAGGTGTTCTGGATACCACGTCTGTATGGGAAGACGTCAGTTCCGCATTCAACGATTTGCCCGAGGGAAGCTCGAATGATACAGTACGCGACGCCGCTCTCAGTGTCATCTACTCCCCAGGACGTGGCTGTTTCCGAAGCAGCCGCAGCCGCCGGACCCCATTACAGGCCCAGCCGCGGGTTCGCCGATGCGCTCCGCGACGCCGGCGTGCCTCGGAGTTCCCTGGGGAAAACGATGGCGGACGTGCAGGCGGCCGTTCAAGCGGCCAAGTCGGCCGGAGAGGGCCGGCCCTACAGCCTCCACCGCGTTGCGCAGAGTGTCATCTCACACGCTGTCGACAGTGCCGGCGAAGGTATGCCCGCCACGCACGGCGAGACCATCTCCCGGGCGTTCGTCAACCTGGCCGGCGCCGCGTCCAACTTCTGGCATGTCTACCCGCACGCTATCTATCACGCCCTCGAGGATCTCCAATCCAATGAGCACAACAGCCACGAGGTCAACGAGACCCTGCGGAAGATCCTCGAGAACGGCCCGCCCCCTGCGCCCGGGCCTTACGAATTTGACTTCCCTTTCGCGCCCATGGAGATCCCGTCGCCGCCCTCGGAGCCCACTGGTGATGAAAACGGCGAAGACCCCCTCCCACGCCGGCGCCAGCTGGACCCGGGTACTGCGCGGCCATGACCATGGACGAGATACGAGATTTTCTCGCCGAGTACGGCACGGTCGTATCCGACGCCATTGCACAGTACCAGGGCAACAGGAGCGAATGGAGACGGTCAACAGTCGACAGTCCTCGCCAAATCAACAGGTTGCTGACGTCTATTCCAATCACGTACTACAGTTGGATAGATAATAATCATTCTGCCAGGAAGACGCTGGGGGGGTGGCTGGATACAGGAGTGACGCTATGGTCGCTGGTCGATATGTGGCGGGACACACTGGAAGTTTGGAGGGGAAAAAACGCGCCCCAGCCGCCGCCTCCGTAAGTATCACGCTTTTCTTCCTGCATTTCACCCCATTTTCGTGCCTTGGAATGTTCTACAATGTAGTCTACTGCTTTGAGACCCAAACATTAACATGTAGCCAGGCCGCCGCCGCCTCCGACTCCGCTGCCACCCTTCCCGAACTTGTTCCCGAACCGCCGACCAGAATTCGGGCTGTACTGTTTTTTTGTGCGCGAAACACCAGAAAAGTTTTGGGACACGCTTTCAAGGACCGGCCCGCTTTTGTGGCTCCAGCCAACTTTCAATGTTCTTTGGAATCATGTGAAGTATTATCAACTCAACAAGTGGGAATATCTGAAAGCTTTCAAAGATGAACCCCAATACATTCCCGACTTGGTGATGCACATCACCAACGGCCACTGCATGCTCGAAACGGCTGAATCTCGCGGTTATGAAGAAAACCGGAGCGACGGCCGTCCCCCGAGGCCCGAGTACCTGGAAACCATTGGGGAATTGTTGGAGGACCTGCATCATATCATGACTCCTACAGATGGTCGGCCGGACCCTCCGGAACTCTCGCAGCCTCTCGGGCTCATTTGTGACCACGTCACCCACCACCTGGACAGCTATCTAAAATGGCTGGTCGAGGACGACTTTGCTCGCACAAAGTTCGACCAGTACACTTCCATTGTTTTCAACGCCTTGGAGTATTATTTGCATAACAGGGACCGATTTTTGAGGTACTACACTCATGAACATCCTCGTGAAGTCGCGCAAGCGATTGACATTTTCAACGACCATCAATGCATACAGGCGGCGGGGGTTCGAGCTACTCAATCAAGCCTTTATGGGGGAACGAAAGATCCCACAAAAGGTTCTTATACAAACGAACAGTATTATGCCCTCAACTGGGCTGTTTTAAAGGACTTGAAGGCTATTAATATAGGTAGAGATTGAGAGGCTCCAGTCGGGTGCCTGGGAGGCAGGCAGGCAGACTTTTCCCCCAGATTCTTTATTGGCAAAATTCTTTCGGATCTATGAGTCCTCGTCCTCTGGACTGATGATTCAACTCTTCCGGCTTCTCCAGTGAGGCGTTCTTGCGCCCTTGTCTCTGGGCAGTCTCGTGCAAGGAGCCTCAGGGGAGTCAGCTATCGTTTTATCTTCCGCCGCAGTGCACAGAAGCCACTCAGAACAGAGAACTGAGTTGATTGATTCAATAGAAGGAAAATGAATAGATAACAAAGGCCGACCAGCTAAAGTGCACTCCATGCTGCTTGGGCGGCCCCGAGGCCAAGAAACTCGCCCTTGTGATCTGCTTCGGATAAGACTATGGAATATCGCTCTGTGTCTCCGGCCCATGGACAAGGCATCAAGTAGTGCTGTATTAGTATCCCATTGTATGTGGCCATGCAGGATTACAACATGGGGACTCATTGATGGTAACAGAGGTTACTCGGCTATGCTTGTGCAACGTGCCGCAGCAAATACCGTCACAACGCTCAAAAAGCATTTACAACGAGCATATGAATGTTGTCCCTCCTGACAAATGCGCAAGGTCGGCCCACGAATGAGCCACCTTCCACACCTCCAAATAAAGAATTATCCTCAGTTTACAGTCCCTTTGGAAGCGCAGCTTCCCGGCAACAGCCACAGATTCAGACATTGATGAACAGCCACTTTGACTTCACCGGAGCGGCGCGAGGTCGGGGTCCTTGCGAGAGATCCCTCAGTCATCAAAACGGCTGTCTCCTGCAATCTTTGGAACTGTTAGAGTCCAATGGTACGCTGTTCGAGGAGCCCATTGCCTCACTGGGGTCTCGGGAACAGAACTCGTCAAATGGCATGTTTCGATGCAGTCATAGGGGCTTGTAGTCCCAGGTACTGCTTGATTAGCACAGGGCGTGCCACCGGGGTTTGGAGTGTAGACCCAGTGCGAAATTCCGGGAGATGATGGAAAACGAATCAACACAAGGATCCCGATACTTCTGCCGAAGGATCGCATGTACCAGTGGAACGACCCACATTCGTTGATGACCAAGAAACAGGCAATGGGTGTACCACGGGACTGCGAAGCGATGGGAGTCGCACCTAGAAAGGCGCAGGCAGCAAGTTTCCTCGGGTGAAATCCGCACATTGCCTCTCAGGCGCAGCTAATCCAAGGCTGATGTCCAGGGAAACGGGTATCCATGCGGTGTCTGAAGGGTATGTGGAGATGCTGCCCAAGACGATCCCAAGGAAGCGCAGAGGCAGCCAGAGCTCTGGCAGCCTTCAAATGGTCGAGGGGAAAGGCGACATGGTTCTCCCACCCGTTGAAGGGCTTAACAATCGTATCAACTTCTCGGCACATGCACGGCGATGATTCGCGAGTTTTCTGTCCCGCGGTCAGCGATATCCGGAACGAGTTGCCGCCAAGTTACCGCCCCTGGATCCTCGAAACCCGTTTAGACCTCAGCACTTCCGACCATCTAGACGGAAGTTCGGTGTACTGAGGGCGAGTTTCTCGGTGCAGTGGAGCTGGCAGCATCGTCATGGCCGTGGGCGGGAAAAGCCGAAATGGTATTTGAGCATCCAAGCTCATGTCGATTCTATTTCATAGTACATTATTTACTTTTCCTGGCGTTTTCCCCGTGCCGGATGGAGCTCAACGTCTGCCACCCAACGCGAATATCCCGGGTTCGCCAATTCTGCTGGGAAAACATTAGCCGTAAGCATGATGAAGTAACGAGAAGAACGCGAATATCGCCTACCCTCAGTTGCCATACTTCTTGTAGAAGTCCTTCGCCACAACCTTCGTCCTCCGGCGGAGCTCGATGGCCAGGAATTTGGCCTCCGCGGCCCGCTCCTCGTCGTCATCCTCCTCGACGTACTCTTCGAGCATCAGGGCGGCGTCGCGGGCCTCCTTGTCGAGGTCATCGTATTGACGGACGTGCTCGTCAACCACGGCCTCCTGGACGGCCGGCGGAAGCATCCGCATGACCTCGTGGCGTTTCCTCTTGTCCGTGAAAGCCTCTGAGGCGACGAAGAGAGCCAACAAGATGCCCCGGAGCTCGCCTAATGGCGGTTGGTTCTCCACGACCTTCCACCACTCGCGGATTTTGACGACATCGAGTTCCTCCATATCCTCGACCTTTCCCGCGATCTCGTCCATGACGGCCCGGGTAATCTTCTCGCTCCGGAGGAAGTCCGCCAGCAGCCAGAGCTCCGCCAGGGAGTCGAAATCCTCTATATCGTTGAGAGGATCGTTAAATTCGACCTGCTCCTCCCCGTCCTCGGCGCGCTTGATGTCCTCGAGATGCTCGAGGTACTTCTTGAAGAGCCCGACGGTCTCGGGGGTGGCGTGGTCACCCTCTTCGAGCTTTATGACTCCCGTCTGCGCGCTGATCCAGGCCCCTCTCATGGCCTTCTTAATGAAGTGTGAGTTGTCGATGGCCGTTTGCCTATCGACGACATAGGACTCTTCGCGTCCTTTGATCTTGATTGTGATCTTTGTGGGGTCTGGCGCCACCTGACTACAGAAGTCGTATTAGAATGTGTGTTTACACGGCTATACCCAGACGCGTGGTTCATCATGTCTTACTCGTCGATACGCGCGCGCTTCGCGGCTGGTGCGCCACTGTTATGCTGTCAACAGAGCGCCCCCATTGCAGGATTTAGGAACACATACTCATCTCCTGCGCCCTCGCGCGCGGTTCCCTGCTGTGCAGACATTATTCTTTCTTTGTTTTCGTGTGATTTCTTGGTGAAAGTTGTGATATGAGCGCACGAAGAGCAAGAAAGTGGGAAGAGAGCTCGTGCAGAGAGAAGAAAGAAGAGAGCAACATTGTTCTGGAGGCAGCCAGTTGTTTAAAGCAAACCTGCCGTACCCCGCGGCTGCCCCGGCCGGCAATCCAGAGAACTAGTAGTTTAGCGCGTTGCTTCAGCAAACCAATGCATTCAATGCTGTCGTCAATCCTTGTGCTCTGGTCTTGCAAATGCCATGTGAGTGCCTCTAACTTTCCCCATAAGTTTCCATGGGTTGGTTCCACATCATAAGTAGCTGTTGTTTTCATGTGAGGACGTCAAATTTGGAAATCATTGGACACTATATAGATTCTTAAATCCTTGCGAGTTCTGTATCAACCAAATTGCAATATCACGTGGTCGAGAAAGCCAGGTGACACTGAACAACACTGAACAACACTGGCAGTGAATGGCGTGCATAGTATGTTGAATGTATTCTCATTGTATTTGACCATGCTTCCAAAGCTCTGATCTTAAATACTGGAAGCTGGTAGGCAGCCTTTTCTGAGCCGGGCTTTAAAGTAGGGACTGATACAGAAGGGGCTGTTTCTGAGACCGGTGAGGGACACAGATGGTACGTGAACGGCGAGGTGTTTAAAGCTTGCTCTGATGAAGTCTGTATGCGACAGCAGGGTCTGAAGCGTCAGAAGAGTTTCTTGAGCTCCGTGCTGGCCAATTAGTTCATGCGTGGAGACTCTGCCCACGCCATGGAGCTATCTCGGGATGTCGAGCTGCCTCACAGTCCGCGCTGATCAGGAAGCCGTGAGGGTACCTAGGTATCCTGGGCCTTTGCTTAATCTTTCCCGTGTGATACTAGCGAAACATCAGCTTCTCTAACGCGCCCTCTAGACGGGACATGCAAAGTAAGGTTGAGGCAATCATCCAGCAGCGGTTCCAAGTTTCTCCTGTGTTGACCGTTCTCCGTAGATGCCGGGTAGAGACAGGTACAGCCGTTCCTCGCCGAGATCTCCGGCCTGATGTTTACCGCGTCAGATGGTGGATCTGAATCCACATAACCCTTGGAATGGAATCCTGGATACATCTTTCGACCAGCTTGACCCTGACCTCAGCCACGGCATCTATGACCGTTTCGGGCATAACATTATAGGGCTCGGGAGTTGAGGATCGGTCGGGATGACAGGCAGCTGCGGCGCCAGGACGGAATGGTGGGCAGTCAGCCCGGGGGTTGAAGAAGATTTTGGCATCCTCGGCGTCGTGCCACTTCGACTGGAGCTGTTCGTAGGATGTTTGCCGTCAATTTGAGGTTCCTCGAACCACCGGAACGCCTCAATATCTGGCATTTGGTTGAGAATCTGGCGCTGTGCTGGTAGCTGGTCCCGCATCCTAACGTGGCGCAGCTCTTGGTGAAGAGTGCGTAAGGACCGGGTTTGTTTACTTACTGCTGAAAGGTTCGCTCGTGTTGTGACAGATCTTAGCTGACAATGCCGGTCAAGTTACTCCTCGGACCTTGCCCAGGTCCTGGCTAGCTCGGTGGATGACGGTTTGGATGATGAGCCAGGAGGTTCACCGCACCAGTAAATTAGAGCGCTGTGCATTACTTCAATGTTGTCTATCCACTTGCAACAAGCTACCAGGCATGTCATCAAATTGCGCTAGAAGAGGCAAGCGCAAATCCAGTAATGGTAAACAACATGAGTCTGTTTACTGAAGCTTCTGATGTGAGCATCTGCTCCAACCTTCCCATTGTATCCCCTAGCACGGACCTTTGATCAATGAGATCTCTGTAGTGGCCACCATGGAGTCGCAGGCTGTACAGGGAGATGATGTAGGTGCCGTACATTTGTTACATGAAGATGTGTTCGAAAATGGCTTGCCCAAGGCTGTCGTGCCGAGGACGATATCAAACGAGACAGCTTCAAGGGTCACAAGCATTCAAAAATTTTCCCTGACACTGTGCCGTCTAGTCTTACAGACGGAAGTACCGACAGCAAAGGGAGGCAGTTCGGCCACGGGCCTGAAAAGACAATATAGGTCTGAGAGATGGTCACTCCACTGAGGAAGCGTTGTTCCTAGAGCACAAGTAGCTTTTTTTGATTGGATCCAAAAGCTCGAAATACGATAATCTGAGATCCGTCCTCTGGAAATCTGTACCATGATCCATGATCGTTGTTGTTTTGGTGCAACCATTGGGAGGTGAAGACGTTTGAAGCTAAGCACCTAACGAGGCTGAGTGAAAACGCAACGCCAGCACCGTTATTGTTCAGTCAAACGCACCAGAAGATATCTTAAGCAGTCTGCATACCGTACCCAGTCCTGCACACTCTCCCCTTTGATAGCGAGTTAGGTAGATTGGGGGACTATTCACTTGAAGCCTCCCACAATCCAGGACGTTGCTCTCAACTGCGTAAGTGATGCGTCGCAAACGAGAAATCAGAAGTGAATAGATGTATGCGAGATAGAACTTGGTTGAAGCCAACGGAACCCCATAAAGCCAGTCAATTGAACGCCAACACTGGTCTTCTGATCTTGCTTCCTGAACAACCAAATCCCCAAGTGCACACCACCTACCCATCACCCATCGCACCATCTGCCCAACGCACCACACCCTTCCACACACTCTCAACGTTTTTGAACAGAGATTTCAAGCCCATTGTGAAGTCGATCGATCAATCAATCAATCAATCCTCTCAACCTCTTCAGTCGACTTCTTCGCCAGGTCAACTGCACCTTCAATCGCGAATTCCTCGTCAAGAAGCGTTGAAGAAACAAGATGGGCTCCTTTACGACTCACCATTGGTAAGCTTTGAGACAACTGCAGAACCCCTCCTCAATCCAACTTTGAACAACATTCTAACCCCTCCCACAGCCCCAAGTGCGGTCGCGTTGGCAACCGCCACTGCGTCAACGCCGGCCACTACGCCGGCTGCAGCAACCACCCGGAGAGCTTCCACTCCAAGCGCTCGAAGTGTGTGAAGTGTGTCGAGGCGAGACACAGAGAGGAGAGGGAGGAGCGCGCTGCTCTTCAGAAGGCCAGGGAGGAGGCGGAGGACGACGAGGACGACGAGGAAGCCGAGGAGGGCTCCCGCAAAAATCAGAAGAAGAAGGCCAAGGCGAACAAGCCCAAGCCGAACACCAAAAAAACCATGAAGCAGATACGCAAGGAGGAGAAGGAGAACAAGAAGCGGGGATCAGGTGGTAGTGATGACTCCTCCACTGCTTGGTTAGTTACCAGAGCCTTCCCATCGCCTGAAAGATCCCAGGATCGTCCGACTCACAGCTGCTAATCATCACACTGGCAGAGTCCACCGAGGAGCTCCTCACCAAGAGCAGCCTCTCGAGCTGCCGATTGGTAGATGGCAAACAAAACAAGACACCGCCTCTCTCCTTTGCTGTAGGCACATGGTCACATACGAAGCGAAGAATCTTGGGACAAGACGGCAAGATAGTATACATTAGGGATTACTGAGAGACACTCGGCTTTCAGTACTCAGTAGATAAGTCGTCTATAGAACACGCCCAAAGAGACCTTGGGTCATACAAAAAGGGCTTGCCTCCGTTTTCAGGGACTTAGTTGTGATTCGAAGGACGTAACCAACCGCCCACTTACCTAGGTACCTACTTATAATTTCCAATCGGAAGGTCGGAGGCAAACAAAGACTGAGAAAAGTTAAGAGGAGGTAGCGCTGCCACACCAGACAAAAGACACAGGGACCGCGCCGTCGTAAAAAGCGAGATTTCCGCCCTTCATCACCATATAGATATCCTTACAAGTCCTCCCCGTCGTCGACGATAAACAGATCAGCAAAGTACCCGCGCTGGGGAATCCGCCCGTTCCCGGAAGCGGCCTGATCCAGCGCCGTCGGGTCCCAATCACTCACCTTGGTCCCGTCGACCCTCGCGCCGCCGGAGAGTACACGATTCGCCGGCCGCCGCGCGGGCGGCCGGGACAAGCCCGGGTCGCTGCCCCTGCGGCGCTCACGGTCGAGGTCGTCCCGGACCCGCGCCAGCGCGTCCTTGCTGCTCCTCCTCCTGACCTCCTCCCGACCGCCGCCCTCGCGGCGGATCTCCTTCGAGTTCCTGTGCTGCCCTGCCGAGGGCTCCCCACCACCGCTGCTGCTGGCATCGCTAGCACCTCTCCGGTGGTGGTGGTGGTGGTGGTGGTGATGGTTGCTGCTCCTCCGCTCGCTCTCCCGCTCGCCCAGCCTGCGGGCCCCACGGGCAACCTCCTCCTCGAGCTTCCTGGCGTCCTCGTCGCCCCGCCTCTCGCGCTCCTTGGAATCCCGCCGCCCGGGGGTGAAGAGGTCCAGGAAGGCGGTGCGGTGGGCATTCTCGGGCTCCCTCGCCTCGGGCTTGCGCCTCACGCTCGAGGTGAGGTCGCGGCCGTTGTCCTTGGGCGGGACCGGTGGCGCGGGGCGGGGGTTCGAGAAGCGCGTGTCTTCCGGGTAGAGCACCCTGTCGTTGGTCGGAGATTGCGTCGACATGTGCTGCTGCTGCTGCTGCTGCTGCTTCTGCTGTCGGCCATCCTCTGGCTGCGGGATCGGCAGGCCACAGAGGGCGAACATCGCGGGCGAGTCCGGGTGCTTCTTGGTGAAGGGGACCCAGAAGTCCTCGCGTGTGACGTGCCTGCACTCCAGCTCGGTCAGCGGTCCCGTGCCCTCCTCGGCAAAGTTGAGGTCCATGACGCGCTCGAGGATGGAGAAGACGTCCTCCTCCATGCCGCGGAGGCGCGCGTCGTCTTCGCTGCCGCGACTGGCCCAGCGGTCGGCCCACGAGGCGGCGCAGTTGTCCAGCAGGGTCGGCAGCGTGAGCACGTTGACCTCGGCGACCTGCTCGCCGGCGTAGGGGTTCCCGTCGCCGTGGCGCAGCGCCATCTGCACCTTGGGCATGGCCTCGAACGTCGCTTCGCGCAGCCAGCGGACCCTAACGCGCCAGGTGCGCGAGGCGCCGCCGCCCCGCGGCGTGCCCGGCGGCGGCGCCTGGTAGCTGAGGATGTCGGGCTCCGCCTCGGTCAGGCTGAAGCGGCTGCCCGTGCTGATGCACCAGAGCTTGACGGCCTCCCGGGACTCGACGGGGCACGTCACCGACAGGCCCTTCTTGGCGCCGCCGGAGCAGCCCCAGACCGACATGCCCATCCTGCCGCTGACAGCGTACCGCGTGTGCTCAAGTGCGCCGTGGAGGCTGCTTAGCATCTCGTACCAGGCCCGGTCGTAGTCTGGGTCGGTCGGTGGTTCCTCATTGTCGCTTCCTACGAGGTCGGTGAGGTCTGCGGATGGCCGCCTGGATTTGCTGAGGTCAAGGGAGGCCCTCCCCGGGGGAAGATCGGGCAGAGGCTTGGAGACATCGGCCCGCGGTATCTTGGTTCCGTTCCCTTTCCCTTTGTTTTCCAGGTTCGCCATGAGCTTGTGTCCGTATGCGTTTCTCTGTGGTGTCAGATCGATGGCCTGTTCTTTCTTCTGGCGGCTGTTGCAGCAGCGACCGATGCGAGACCCGAGGAGGTTGACGAGCTTAATGTGGTATGCCTCCATTTCTTTCTTTTGTAGTTGTTCCAAAGACCTTCAGATAGCCAGACAGCAGTGAGATTGTTGATTCCAGACTTAGTCGCCTTGCTGGGCTATGATGGTGCAGAAGTATGGAGGGATTCCGTAGTGATTGGAGCCATCTTCATCAGAGTCGTGCGAGAAGGTAGCCCAGGTTTAAGAGCGGAAGATTCAACAGCCAACAACCTCCTCATCGACAAAGAAACGCGGGTGAGAATCACAAGGGCATTGTTGGGGATAACAATGCTGTTTCATAGCCCGACATTGTTTCGCCCTGAGTCTGGCTCAGAGACAGCAAGGAAACAAGCTTCACGGCTGGGGAAGAATGGCATTGTCAGCTCTGGAAAACATCTCCGTCTTTCACCGGGAACAAAGGCGGCGAGACAACAAAACAGACCTCCAGTGACCGACTGACTCTCAACACCACAGACGGGATGGCGGAGGAGAAACGTCGACATGAGGAACTCGAAGGAAAGTCACCCCTCATATACCGACGCACAACGAGAGGAATGTTAGGCGGAAAGCGAAACAAACAGCCGAGGACTTGCGGACCGCAAGCTGGGGCAGACGATTTTGAAATACACGTCTACCTATCTACCTTGTGTCCCTTCCCAAGCCTAATGCCAAGTCCAACGCCGTCGATAGTCGTACAATACCATTTTGGTATACCGTGAATCGTGTCATTCCAGCGCGATAGACCCGGGCGATCAGCTGTCGATATCCATCTCTCCGGAGTCGGCTGCATCTTTCGAGCCCCCCGCGCCGTCCTTCTTGGGCATGGTTGCCTCCTTGTCGATCATCTGCTTGGTCACAGCAACAATGTTGTCCTCGATGAGCTGCTGGCCAACGTCCTCCAGGTGCTTCTTGGGGTCGAGCTTGCCGACATAGCGGGTCTTGAGCTGGTCTTTCGTGAGCTCCGTCTCCTCCTTTACGCGCTTCTCGTAGCCGTCTGCCAGGCTGACGAGCCTCTCCAGCCTCTCCTTGTTGTGGTCCGCCTCTATCCGGAAGTCGTCCATCTGCAGTGCCTCGGTCCACGGGTGCTTGTGCAGGTTCATCAGCATGTTCTCCTCGAGCGCGGTCTTGCGGTAGTTGATGCCGATAGAGTAGTAGTGTCGGTTCAGGCCGTGAATCAGCGCTTGGATAGAGGGCTTGTTCAGGTGACCCAAGTTCGATGTGCTCTGGCGGGGCTCCTGTCCGAGCATGAGCGACTGAGGGTTGATCAGGCGGAATGCGTCGATGACAACTTTGCCCTTAACGGACTGGATGGGATCGACAACGACGGCGACGGCTCGTGGGGTAAGCTGCTCGAAGCTCTGCTGGGTGTTGATGTCGACGCTGGAGAGCCAGCAGCCGAAACCAGGGTGAGAGTGGTACCACCCAACAACAGACTCTGGCCTGTGTTAAAGACTCTCGTCAGCACCAAGCCCCCGAACGTGTGGAACAATGCAGCCAAGCTCGGCTACCTACCTTCCCGTTTGCCTGAGCATCTCCATCATCTTCATCTGGAACACCGGGTCCACGGCCTCGACACTGACACCTGTGCCGCTTTGTGGCATGGCAAACACGTCCACGACGCGGACAGTGAAGTCGTCGACGAACTCTCCCAGCATCAGGCCCATGACTTCCATAGGCACACCAGCTCGGCCATGTCGGAGCATCTTGAGGAGGGCGAGAGAGGAAATGTAGACAGTCTCGGAGTTGTCGATCAGGCCCGAGTTGTCCTAGCGGGGCAATATCCTGTCAGCAGCTTGACGACGAACGAGATCCATGGTATCGAATGGGGAGAGCGGTGCTGGGCGACATACCGATCCGGGCTGACCGCCTCCCATCTGGCCACGGGCGGCCATCAGACTTCTGAACTGGTCCATGATGCTTGCGAGATCGGAGTATTAAGCGTTTATGTCGAGGAGTAAGAGGAAAAGGTGTATCGTCGAGAGGGTGGTCTGCTTGAAGACGGTAGGGATGGCGTGGTGCTGTGGTAGGAGGATGGTCAACAAGCCGAGATGCGGCTTTGGAGGCGGAAGGTTGGTTTGCGATGGATGGGACTGGACGGATCAGATTCGAGATGTTGACGACAGCTCGAGCAGCCTGGAGGTAGCTCCATCCACTCACGCTCAACCCACCTACCTCGCCAAGAGGTACCAAGGTACCGAGGTACCGAAGTACTGCTGTCCCCCAAGCTCAGGTCACTTCTTACCTCACCAAACCGCTGCCAGCCGGCCGCCAGCTGTGTGGGGGGTCCCCAAAGACGTGTCGGCGTCTGGCCAAGTGTTGGCCGACGCACCAATAAGAAGGCGATCGCGACGGCTAGCTCGTCGTCACTGGCAGGGGTCGGAGCTGCACTATGGCTGGTGCCGCTACAAGCCTGAGGTCCCTTGCTCTTGCTCCAGAAGTGTCGACGCAGAGCTCTCCCGACTTCGTCACCTAGTGTGGGAGCCATCACCTTTTCTTGGTCTTTATTCCAGACTCAGTACTTTTAGGCGCTCCCCTTGCCACACCACCAACCATTCGCGACACAGACTTGACCGTCCTCAGGTCTCATCAGAAATCAACCGCTTGATTTATCTATTCGACATCGTTATATTTCAACTGTTCCGAGCAGACGACCCGCATATTCCACGGCACACACCCACCACGATTCCCGGATCGCAAAGAGCGGTCCATCCTGCTGTCCCAGGATGACGACGACCGACCCAGCTGGAGTCGACCGTTCGCGGCCCCTTTTCCAGAAGCTGAATACCAGCAAGAAGAAGGTCGCCTACTTTTACGACTCGGATATTGGCAACTATGCCTATGTCACTGGCCACCCCATGAAGCCACACCGGATCCGACTGGCACACAGCCTGGTCATGAACTACAACGTCTATAAATACCTCGAGGTCTACGTCAGTCAAACCTCCTCCCCTTCTCCTATGTCAGAATGGATTTGTTTGTCCCCTGTTGGCGACACACGACTGACGTGGATTCCGAGCAGAGAGCGAAGCCAGCCGTGGTCAACGAAATGACCCAGTTCCACACAGACGAGTACATCGATTTCCTGCGGCGCGTCACCCCAGACAACATGGACAGCTACATGCGCGAGCAGACAAAGTACAACGTCGGTGATGACTGTCCTGTCTTTGACGGTCTGTTCGAGTTCTGTGGCATCAGCGCCGGCGGGTCGATGGAGGGTGCAGCCCGTCTCAATCGACAAAAGTGCGACATCGCCATCAATTGGGCTGGCGGTCTGCATCACGCCAAGAAAAGCGAAGCCAGTGGGTTTTGCTACGTCAATGGTATGTTCTGCAACCCCGACTGGGCCTCTTTGACTCATCATACTGAGTGAGCCTGTCACAGATATCGTCCTTGCGATTCTCGAGCTTCTTCGATACAAAAAGCGTGTTCTGTACATCGACATCGACGTCCACCACGGCGATGGTGTCGAGGAGGCTTTCTACACTACCGACCGTGTCATGACCTGTTCCTTCCACAAATATGGAGAGTACTTCCCGGGCACCGGCGAGCTGCGGGATGTTGGCATTGGCGTTGGCAAGAACTACGCCGTCAACTTCCCCCTGCGCGATGGAATTACCGACGACACATACAAGACCATTTTCCAGCCCGTCATCCAGGCCGTGATGGACTACTACCAGCCTGAAGCCGTAGTCCTACAGTGTGGCGGCGACAGTTTGTCAGGCGATCGTCTCGGCTGCTTCAACCTGAGTATGCGGGGTCATGCTAACTGCGTGAACTTTGTCCGAAGCTTCAACCTGCCCACTCTGGTTCTTGGTGGCGGCGGCTACACGATGCGCAATGTGGCCAGGACCTGGGCATACGAGACCGGTCGATTGGTTGGAGTGGAGATGGACCCAGTCCTGCCGTACAATGAATACTACGAAGTAAGCCTGCCTCTCCGGCGACACCATGCAGACCTCGCGTGCTAATTATGGATTCAGTACTATGGTCCTGACTATGAACTCAACGTACGCCCATCGAACATGGAGAATGCCAACAGCACCGAATATCTCGAGAAGATCAAGAATGCCGTGATAGAAAACCTCAAGAAGACCGGTGCGCCATCGGTCCAGATGCAAGATGTTCCCCGCCAGAGCCTCGGTGGCATGACAGACGAGGATGATGCCGAGCTTGACGATCTAGACGAAGACCGCAACAAGGATGTGCGCATGACTCAGCGACGCTGGGAACAAAAGGTCACCCGCGACGACGAATTCGAGGAGAGCGATGACGAGGAGATGGCCGAGGCCAACGGAGTTTACCAGACAAATGGCAAGCGCAAGGGCATCATGGACTTCAAAAACCCCCATGCCCCCGAGGACGAGAGCCGCCAGCCGTCCCCTGTCGCTTCCAGGGCAGCATCGCCGGCGCCGCCCGCAGCAGACGAGGCAGACAATGGTGAGGGTGACGAGACCATGGAAGACGTCGACGCCGGAGCTGAAGCGGCAGACCCAGAACCAGAGGAGCCGGTGGCAGTGAAGGAAGCCGAGCCTGAGCGGGCACCACCTGCTGCGGAGGCAACAATGCAGGTGGACGAAGATGGTGACGTCGACATGGCCGAGGCAGAGACCACGGTCGCTCCCCCATCCGAGGCTGTTGAGCCCACCGGTCCTCCTGCGATCAAGCAGGAAGAGACGGAAGCCCAGCCGGCAGAAGCAGCGGCAGCAGACCCGCCCGCGGCCGCCACCGAGCCAAATGAGAAGGTCACAGAAGAGCCAACAAAGTCCGACGAGCCCGTAGAAACGCCCGCTGCGAAAGCACAGGAAGCACCGAAGTTGCCCGCCGCAGCCGCAGCCGCAGCCGCAGCTTCTGAGCCCCAAAATCCTGCCGAGAAGCCTACGTCTCCGGCCAAGCCAGCGGATAAGGCAGAAGAAGTCGCGACGGAGGCCAAGGAAGGGTCGCCGAAGGCTGAGAGCGCGGCGAAGCCAGCTGAGATGGCAGAGAAGCCGGCCAAGGATTAGGAGCCTTTCAGGAGGACCCCAATATTTAGCGCCGAGCTGCGGGAGTTGGTGTTTGATCGAATTACGAGGTATCGACGGAAACGCGCGAGAGATCTGGCTGAGTGCCGCACTCGGGCGTTGTGAACAGGTTCTTGCCGAGGCTTTACTTGCACGGCTTGTCACAAATCAGGAGATTAGTTAATTCCAGCACGGAGTTGCTGGTTCACGATCATGAGGGTGTTCTCATTGCAGCAGGAAGTAGGGGGTCTTTCGAACCTCTGCCGGACTGAGTGGCACCGAATGACACCGGCATGTGGCGTCTATGGCGTTGGAGTGGCTGGCCGCTCTCGAAAAAGGGAATACGGGAGGCAGGACAGCGTTTTTGCGGTCTTTCTTTTTCTTTGCAGAGTGCATGGTTCTTTAGGAAATCGACTATAATTGCATGTGGTTGGGTTGAAGATGGAATCTGTGGCCAGCCGATGTCCATTCATGTGAAGCATCACGTTACTTACACAGCAGTGGCTTTCGGCCGCCTCATCAGCTGACATCGCGCTGTACGTCCTGGCGATTCATCACCAATTGGAGTAGTCGGTGTTCAAAGTTCACAAGGGGCATGTGTGTGCACTCGTGATTTGTTTCCACTGGCCCATCCTCTGCCACCGTGGCACGACTCTACCACCTTCTCTGCTCTCGCTGGGTCCATTCATAGCTGGTGTGTTAATAAATGGCCGGTCTGATAATGCGCCGTTCGGTCACATTGGAATCTTGGCAGCGGGGTCCCCGCATGGCTGTGTGGGTTCGACGTCGTCGGCGCCGAAGGGTGGATTTGTAAGCCGCAATGCATTTCAACCATTTCAGTCGTCACACATGCTACCAGTGCCGTTTGTTCATCTCACCGCGGCCGCTTCTGCCATTTTAGTGTGGATTCATCACCTCAAACACAGGCCAGTGACGTGATGCTCATGTGTGTTTCCACTGTCTGGGGCCTCCATCGGCCCGCTGCCCGCCAGCTAATCACTGTAGGATTCCATGTGCTTAGCTTGTCTGCTTAATAAATGAATCTCGACCCCGGTGGAATCAATTGGAGATCGTGTTTATCAGCCAGCTTCCACGCCCACCGCTCATGGAAGGGGTATAAGAAAGCTCTCATATCATCCCCCTGTGGTGTGAAGCAGGCCTTCTACCGACACAACTCCGCATCCCTAGGTCTATAAGTTAACAGTAATATTTCAAACGCCCAACACAAGACGTTTAAACATTTTCCAACACCTCGCCTCATCATTTAACACCACGTGCATCCACACCAGCAAACATGTCCGGCCCCGAACTGAAGCTCTCCATTGGGACCGCCGGCTTCCCCGGCCTGGAGAAGCTGAGGCCCGCTCTTGAGGCGAGCAAGGCGGCCGGCATCAAGGAGATCGACACGGCCGAGATGTACGGCAACAACGAGGCCGACCTGGGCGCCGCGGGCGCCGCGGACGACTTCATCATCTCGACCAAGAACCCGGGCGGGTGGCAGCCGGGGGCGCTGAAGGACCTGACGAGCCGCTTCAACGCGTCGCTCGACAAGCTCAAGACGAAGCAGGTCGACATCCTGTACGTGCACGGGCCGGACCGGACGCTGGAGCTGGACGAGTGGGTGCCGCAGCTGGATGCGCTGCACCGCGAGGGCAAGTTCCGGCGGTTCGGCGTGAGCAACTTCACGGCCGAGGAGACGCGGGCGCTGCACGCGTACGCCAAGGCGAAAGGGTTCGTCCTGCCGACCGTGTACCAGGGCAACTACAACGCGGTGTCGCGGCACGTCGACTCGTCCCTGTTCCCGGCGCTGCGCGAGCTGGACATCGCCTTCTACGCCTACTCGCCCGTGGCCGGCGGGTTCCTGACCAAGACCCGGGCCGCGCTGGAGCAGGGCACGGCGGACGGGCGGTTCCGCGCCGACCACGACAGCCCCGTCGCCAAGATGTACCGCGACCTGTACCACAAGCCCAAGCTGCTCGAGGGGCTGGGCCGCTGGGAGGGCATCGCGGAGCTGCAGGGGGTGCCGCGGGCCGAGCTGGCCTACCGATGGGTGTACTACCACTCCAGCCTGAGGCAGGACCTGGGCGACGTGGTCATCATCGGGGCGAGCAGGCCCGAGCAGATCACGCAGACGGTCGAGGGCATCGCGAGGGGCCCGCTGAGGGACGAGGTCGTCAGGGCCATCGAGGAGGTCTGGGAGCTGGTCAAGGACGAGGCTATTGTGGATAACTTCGAGGCGACGGGCGGCAAGGCGGCTGCTATTCCTGAGAAGTGATGGGTTTCACGGTGGAATTGTGATGTGTGGGGGCCCGCCCACTGGGCAATGCTGGGTTGGTCGGACGGTGTGATCATTGTAACCGTTAACAGGGTATTGTAACGACGTTGAAGTGTGTAAACTCTAATAATTTTCCCGGGCGTATGAGCTGTTGTTGAAATGCCTTGGCCGTTGGGGGCCACCTGTGCCGCAGTCATGCAGATGTAACGCTGCAGTTCGGATTCGCTGGATGTCCTGTCGTGCAAGAGACACTTCTTCACATCAATAGAAACCAGTCTCCACAGACGCAGGATTCTCACACGGCATCGGCCGAACTGAAGCAGAATCATTGGTCATGTCACACGTAGCAGTGTTGATATAGAAACAGATCGGGTGAAGAAGATCCCGAAATCCGGCTCAAGGCTCAGTGCGGAGGAACGGGTGAGCCGTTCCCGCAGCAAGGGTGATTGATGATGAGGCTGGTGGTGGTCCAGCACGGACGTCTGCTCTGCTTGGATCACATCCCCCCGTCGTGTGTTACTACATAAAGATCATCTCGTTCTCTCCTGGCGTCAACTGCTTTCATCTAGTCTCACAAGCATCTATACTGGCCCGCCCTTCCCAGCCAGAACAGGCACATCTTGGTCGAAATGGCCACGATCCTGGGCGCTCTGCACCGCAACTGGCTCATCTTCAAGCCACCCGTGGCTCCCAAGATAGATGGCGCCCTCAAGTTCGGCCTTCTGGGCGCAGCCAACATCAATGAGCTTGGCATCATCATCCCGGCCAAGAGCCACCCCGAGGTCATCATCTACGCCGTTGCCGCCCGGGACAAGGCGAGGGCCGTCGCCTACGCCAAGAGGCACGGCATACCCGAGGTCAGAGACAGCTACCAAGGTATAGTAACACGAACTCATTCTTCCCTTCCCTTGACCATCCTTGGAACTCTATGTTGACACACCGTTTCCAGCAATCCTGGATGACAAAGACATCGACGCAGTCTACATCCCCACACCCAATGGTCTGCACTTCGAGTGGGCCCTCAAGGCGCTGGCCGCCGGGAAGCACGTCCTGCTCGAGAAGCCGAGCACCTCCAACGCCGCCGAGGCCGAGCTGCTCTTCCGCTCGCCCCTCCTCATCGCGTCGCGGCACGACGGCCGCCCCGCCCCCGTTCTCATGGAGGCCTTCCACGCCTTCTTCAGCCCGGCGTGGCGCCTGTTCCTGACCACCATCGACCGCCCCAGCATCGCCCACGTCCACGCCCGCGCCGTGCTCCCCTCCTTGGTCGCCAAGGACGACGACATCCGCTTCGACTACGGCCTCGCGGGAGGTTCGCTGATGGACGTCGGCACGTACGCCGTCATGGCCGTGCGCACCACGCTCGGCGCCGAGCCTGAGGAGTGCGCCGCGGCGGACCTGCAGCCCATGCCGCCGCCGCGCGAGAGGTGCGACGCCATGTTCCGCGCGCAGCTGCGGTTCCCGGGCGACGTCGCCGGCGAGGTCGAGGGCGGGCTGCGCGGACCCAACCTCTTCGGCCTGGAGTGGCCCCGGCTCACCGTGCAGCACCGGGCCGTGGCCGTGGCCGAGGCTGAGGCGGGCAGGGAGGAGGGCACCGAGGTGAGGCGGACGCGGAAGGTGGTGTTTGTCAACTTTATGCTGTCGTCGTTCTACCACCGCGTCGACATCGAGGACGACTTCGTCGTTACGAGGAGGGGATCCGGCGAGGTGGTGCGCAGGTACGCCAGGAAGGAGACCAGGAAGGCGTACACGTTCCAGGAGATGGGCGCCGACGAGCCCGGCCAGGTGTACTGGACGACGTACCGCCACGAGCTGGAGCAGTTCGTCAACCGGGTCCGGGGCCGCGAGGGGAACGGGACGTTCATCTCGCATGAGAACAGCATCGGGCAGATGAGGGCGCTGGATATGATTTACGAGAAGTCTGGTTTGGGGCTGAGACCGACGAGCGAGTACAGGCCATGAGAGGCATTGGAACAGAGGGGCCCATGCTGTACCTCGCATCATTGCCTACTAGACTCCCGAGGTCTTGACCAGTCCCTTGCGTCGTCTCTTTACGAATCATCCATTCTTCGATATCTTTCAGCATTCTTTTCTAGCTACCTCTTCGGCTCTTCGTCTACCCGCTTCCTCTACTGATTCTTTCTTCTCGGCGTTCCTTCTTTTCACGAATACCACGGTAGCTTTCAAGCCCGCATCCTTTGGCCCACCGAATCCAGGCCAGCCAAACTTCCTATGCAGATGGCGCGCCCAACGCACTTCTTCCTCGTCTGCCGCCTTGACCCTCTCGTTAGCATTGCTCGGCTCCAGCATCTCATCCATAGCCGCGGCATCGTAATGATCCTCCTCCTTGCCGAAGCCACCCCAGTTTAGGTCCTCGCCGGAGACGAGCACCTGCTGGAGCGGCCCCGCACTGCTCCATCTTCATCTCGAAGTACTCTCGCACGGGCGTGCCCACGCCGCCGCCGACTCTGACGGTATCCTCGTAGATCATACCTGATTCCATGTCGAGGTACAACTCCACGCTGCTCTCATAGCCCCGCGCGATGACGAGCGTGTTTGCTCGACTCCGCGGCCCTCGATACCCCTGCTCCAGGATCTGCCCCTCCTGGATGTCAGGTTGATGGACTAGATTGACCTCATCGACCTGCTGAAACGTCAGGGAACTCTCAACTAGGTTGAAATCCCTGGGCACTAGATTGGCCAACGTACGAGCTTGAAGGTGGTGTCCGGATGTGGCATTGCCCGGAAGGAAAGGACAGGTAGAAAGATGGCTCGATGTTACATGCATCCCCAGCTCACCCGCAAGTTCGCCGCAGCTTGCTCCCTTCGTACCATCGGTCACTGGGCTAGTTATCCAGAAAACTAGACCATCATGTCGTGAGCGCACGGTGCTGGGAGAGGACTCTCTTCAGCCGGGACGAGGCCAGTGAGCACCATGAGGGAGGTATTATTCGTACCCCTAACTCCGACCACTCCCTTGCGTCCGGGCTTGTATGGAAGGCCATAGCGGAGGAGCACTCCGGCCTGTCTCGCAAGCTGGATAAGCTCCATCTCGGATTGGGACACCCCGCCGACCACCTCACTGAAGACCCTCCAGAACTCATGCCGCAGGTAGTCAGCGGTGTCATAAAACACCCATCCACTCAGACTTAGGTAACCCAGCACATTGTCAAGCCCGTAGAGCGCAAAGCCAAAGGGCAGGATGCCCGCTTCAGCCCAGTCGATGATTCCCGCGATCACTCCGGTCGCGGGGTTGGCGAGGATGTTCCTCCCGCTGAAGTCGCCGTGAGTTGGGACCAAGGGGTACTCTCCAGAGAAAAGGGCCGGGAGGCTGTCCCTGACCTGGGTGATGAGATTCTGAAAGCGGGAGGGGAGGTTACGGCTGAGGTAGTCGAAGCTGGAGCAGCAGTCTTCAAAGGTTGCGGGGATGGACTTCGGACCGGGACGGCTACTCTTCTGCCACGACTGTGCAAAAAAATCTACTTCCTTTCAGTACTATTTCTCTGATTCATTAATACGCAAGAAAAGAGACGGGAATTTTCAAACCTTGCTAGGCTGCGGACAGTCTCCAGACGGTGGTCCAAGTCATCATCGTCGAGGGAGAGAGACAGACCAAAATAGTTGTCTCCCGGGAGTATGTTCATCGAGTAAACATAGAGCTTCTGGGATTCACCAATCGTGCCATGGAAGGAGTGTCTGGCAACGATTGCGGGGTGAACAGCTTGAACAGTGGCCAAAGTCTGTATGTCCAGCGGCGATTCCAGTTCTCGGAACTGGATGATGGTTGTGCCATTCGTGACCGTGTAACTTCAAGTGCCTTGGACCGGAACAGGAGTAACCGACTCTCCAAATATTTTTTTGGCAAACGCGTCACATTGACTCCTCGACGTACATGCTCCTGCTTTCGAAAAGAAATCAGAGATAGACTCCTCGAGGTCGCTGGAGGAGGACATCATGGGAGGGGGGACATATCACGGAGCGGTGTGGGAGATGGTTGGTGATCTAGTTAAGGAAGTTCCAACGCCAGACTGTTAGAAAGGACAAGTGGCAGATCACGTGATGAAACACCCCTCACAACCAATGTCTGATCTTAGACAAATCAATGGTCACTCTGCAAGGTTGAGCTCAGTTTGCAAAAGATGGCTGAGCCAGACTCGGAGCGGTGAGTTGGGTAATGACATGCAACATGGGTTTGAGATACTCTTTGGGCTGGTGAATAGAGGCAGAAAAAACTGAATGACTGCAAAGTGGAATGCCCGCGAAATTGAATTCACAGATCTGCCCTGGTTGCCGAATGTTCATTTATTGCAGGCTGGGATGGAAACCCAATCTCGTAGTGTCTTCGTCCTCGAAGCAGCCTGGGCAGTAGGTACCTACCTAGGTAGAGGTCGAAGGTGAGGTCCCGTCGCGCGGCAGCTACCGTCACCTAAACAAGATGTCGGTGTGGTGTGTAGTACCTGAAAATAAGGGGCACAGATCCAGTGGCCTCGACGAGCATTGTTCTTTCTGCCTACAATGTCAAGCCAAGACGGTCGCAATGATGGGGGCACATTGGAAGCTGAATAGGAGATGCACAGGCGGTACAGTACGATACCCTACTCAAACAAAGAGCCAAGACAGTCTTCTCCGTTACTTGATGGAGTCGTTGAGGATGGGGACAGGCGTTTTCAGATTCAAATCGGCTGCGAAACGGCTGTGTCCATGCCTGAGTTGCAAACATCGAGAGGACTCCAAAGACCTTTCGTATTGAAGTTGGACAATTAGAATGAAACTCTGGTCAAGAGACCGGGTGGAACAAGGTTCAAATTTTTAGTGTAACGTGCCGTTGGAACTCCCTGGCGTGCAATGTTGAAAGGGCGAGGACAGTATATCCGGCCGCATGTTCCAAAATCCACTCAACGGCGAGATTCAGTGGTGACTGTGCCTCAACTGTGCACCTCACCAAGTTTGTAGAGCCAATGGTTCCCGCGATGACAGCCGCTGGTCGCTGTAGCCAAGAACGGCACAGCCAGGCCACGCCGTGGCCTGGACCGATTTGAGATGTTGGCTCTTTTTGAAACGGCCGTGACAGTAAGATCGCATACAAAAATGTGATGGTCCGGTGGTTGTCAAGTTTGGCTACGATGGCCAGGGCCGGCCGGGGCAATAGGGCCGTTCTAAAAATAAGACACACTGCCCAGGGTGCCTCCGCTGAAGACAGCATCGATGATCAGCCTGGAAGTATTTATGCTATCCGCGCCTGTGGCCTGGCATGATCTGGAAATGCGAGATCATACAAGAAAATTTCAATTCAGTCCCAAGTTTATCGTGAATATTTTTGCTAGGCACCTACCCCTATCACCATTTCTTGGTTTCCATCCTTCTGGCTCGCTCTGTTCTCGAACGCGACCTCGTCGGCCCATCGTCGAGGAATAAGTTGGAAAGACTTGCAACGGTCCGGGACTCCCACGAAATCTTGACTCGGAGTGATTCCGACTTCATCAATATGCAGGGCCAGAATCCAAATGTCTCTCGGTCCACAGTGGCTGGCCCCGATCCCAACAACCAGCAGCGGCGAGAACCGGCCAAACAAGGGACCAGTCACTCGCCTAGGGGCTCATCACAGAGCACTACTGTTAAGAAAAAGTGTCCGGCGCGGTTGGATGCAAAGAACTGTCCGGGTCGATTTGATCGTGTTTTTGAGAGAGAAAGAAGATGCGTTGGCTGTCCAATGAAGATTTGTCGGGGCTGCCACGGGGATGGCTGTTCAAATTGTCATGAAAATGGCCTGGTAATGGACAAATACAAACCATGCAAGTTTTGCCGCAATGGGCGAGTCAGGATCCAAACCAGGCGCGAATCGACATGGTGCCCTGAGCACTTCAAGAACATTATAGAAGACTCGGACTGAAGGAATCAGGCAGCCGGTACCGTAACGATTTAACATTGGGATAAGAACCATCCGGGAGGGGCGGCTTGTTTAGGAAATTCCCCAAACTCCCTCCTCGAGAGTTACAAACGGTCTGAGGATGAGTTGAATGGACTGATGAGATACAAGTTGTTTGCCAATGAGTATTCTCGATTCTTGCTGCTATTTCTTCTTTTTTTTCTTGTTGTCTCTGTCGCTTTCATGTTCGCAGAACAAGAGCTGAGACGGAATAGCAGTGTGGGCTGTCCTGGATTCTAGAAAGGCGTTCTGTAATATTTATTGCCCCTTTATTCAGAATTGTATTCTCCGTGCGGGCTGGCCAAGAACCTATATTTAGCGACCGAGGCAGCCAAGAGCTTTTGCTCCGCCGGAAGAGCCTGCCAAGAGAAATCGTAAAAATACACAACGCTCTCCACAACGCATGCTTTTTGCAGTCTGCGGTGCTTTGTGGAATATTCCCGGACGCTGCACTTCGGTCGTTGGCCCCTGCTCCCTATAGGACCTTGGCGTCATGATGCTAGACATCGAGGAGGGCATTTCGAATTCCCGATCACAATGCTATCACCAACATGCCCTAAATGCATCAACCTGTCTTTGTATGGATACCGCATGTTCGGATCTCGGGGTTCTGCCTGAAATGGCGTTACCTTCGATCGAAGCCCCTGAGGCGATGACCGGCGACAGGGTAGTGGCGTACTTTAAGCTTATTCCTGCACGGACCACTACGGCTTTGTCTTGAAGGCAACATTGGAACATTCTCGTTGCGATCATCTTGTCTTCTTGGATCAGGTGTTCGGGTTGCTGTTATATTAAGACATGATCGCCGATTGCATGGACTAAGTTAACCAGGCTTCGACGTCTGAACCGCCGACTTCCGGCTTGGATACGTGGATAATCGGGATAAGGAGTGTTTATTACATAAGAACCATTGCCAAGAAATAACCAGTATCTCGGTGCTTCCGCGCAGAAGGGGCAAACTAGAGAGATTTGGCATTAGGTCCAATTCTGTTCCTGAAGTTGACCAGCAGTGGGAAATTCTACACGGGAATACGCCTCCCAGAATTAACGGGCTCGCTTGTGGCCTTCCCGTTCCGAGACGTTTTGTTGTGGCTGAGTGAATGGACATCGGAGGTCCCTCTGCATTTTTAGACTTCGTATAGATGGACCCTCTTTGCGCTTGGCAACACGGTACTTGACAGGGGCTCCTATGTCATCAGCGAGATTACCACTATCCCCTGCGGTGGAGGGGGACCCCAGGTAATCTGTTGATGAGAATGTGCACGAAAGGGTTCAGTGGCGCAGGGCTGTCAGGCACCGAGGCTCCAGCCCAATGTTCTACTCTACTGTCTGATATTCTGACATGCCAACACTAGCGAGCGTCGCTACCTCGGTGATGACCCGGGTTTGGATGGGCCAGGGTGCAAGGTTCGTGAAACTAATTGCATAGGGCACGAGAATGAATGTGAGGATGGCAGATATAAGGTGATCGCCGCCGTGTCATTGCTGTATTTTGCATCCTCAGCTCGAGCCCTTATCTCTTTTTTTCCCCCGACCCAATCCACTCTTTTGCTGCACAAGCAGTTCGATCGTCATTCGCTTAGCACTCACTTTATCACAATGCTTTCCCGCACATTCCTCGCTAGTTTGGCACTCGCCGCAGCCACCACCGCGAGTCCCGTAGCCCGTGCCGACGGTGTCTGCACCGACCCGGCCATCCGGAAGGAATGGCGCGAGCTGAGCGGTGCCGAAAAGGCCGAGTACCTCCGCGCCGCCGTGTGCCTGCGCGGCCTGCCGAAGCAGAAATACGCCGAGGTCGAAGCCGTCACCACGCGGCTGGACGAGCTGGTCTACACGCACTTCATCCTCAACTCGGACATCCACTTCGTAGCCAACTTCCTCCCGTGGCACCGCTGGTTCGTGAAGCTCCACGAGGACCTGCTGCGCGACGAGTGCGGCTTCACGGGCGTCATGCCGTACTGGGACTGGAGCATCGACGCCGACGCCAGGAACACGCAGAACTCCCCCGTCTTTGACCCCGAGACGGGCTTCGGCGGCGACGGCAAGCTCACCGGGAGCGGCGTGCCCGGTTTCGAGCGCTGTGTGGTCGACGGGCCCTTTGCGAACACGAACCTCACATTGGCGATGGGGTGGCCTGATATGACCCAGATCGGCAACCGCCTGCATTGTTTCACACGCGAGTTTAACGGTGGCATGGGCAGCGATGAAAACGGAGCGCTGATTGTCGGCGATATGCAAGCCGGGGCATACGACTCCAAGGTCATGAACACCATATATGCCTTTGACAACTACGCCGAATTTCATGGGATGCTGGAGGGTCTGCCTCATGCGCAGAGTATGTCTTGCTAACCTTGCCCTGACTTGCCCTGAAAGCGCTGACCAGAAATAGTCCATAGCGTCATCTTCGGTGATATGGGGCCGGCCACCTCGCCCAACGAGCCACTCTTCTTCCTCCACCACGCCAATGTTGACCGTGCTTGGGCCAAGGTACGATTTCCGCTCCTCCTCGTTCCCGTAAAGAAGAGCGCAATGGCTAACTCCCTCTCAGTGGCAAGGCCGTAACGCCACCCGCCTGGCTGATTACACCGGAAAGCTTTACCAGGACCAGACGACCCCGGCCTCCATTACTGATACCATGCCTATCATGGCGCTTGCTGACACCGAACCAATTGTAAAGGATTACATGGACACTCAAGCCGGCGCTTTATGCTATACCTATTCGTCAATGTAAGGCGAGCGGTTATGGGCTTGACCGAAGAAGATTGGTTAAAGGCGGAGTCTCAATCCGTCTGGAATACTTGTATCCTAATCGTCCTCCCGGAGTCTACAAGGTCACCGAGCTCGAGGGGATAAATACCCCCCAACTGGGGCTTGATGACTGTGCCGCTCACTTTGATATACATCCGAGCGGTCTACTTTCAGGCGCTGTATTATCACGGCGTCACCTGCCCAGAATCATGGCATCTTCGCCACTTGATGACGGACTCCGCTTTCTCACGCTCCCGGCGACATCGAAGAGCACGATGCTTTGACAGCTTCTACCGTTGCACATCTTAACGCAAAAATAGGTGGCTTGGTACAAGGGCTGGCAGGGCGGCATGTATTTTCAGGGATAAGGCGAACTTGAAACACGCGGCCATCGATTTCTACGGTGGAACAAATGTATGGCATTTGTAGATTATATAGAAAGCTTACGATCCCAATCCGGGAATCTAAAAGTTGATAGAGGAGGATTCGAAGATACCAAAGGCTTCAAGAAAGGCCCAAAATATAGGCTACTTATATTGTTGCAAGGTTCTCCACTGAGCCGGAATGATATTGGATATTTTTTTTTCCTACGAGGACAACTCACAACGTGTTCAACAGGCATTGTAATATAGGTCCCTATTCATGTCTTTGGGCAATGAGTGTCTCAACCTTCTGGGAGCAGTGTTCACTCACGAGTGTATACACTTTGAAGTCACCATGGCCAGGCAGTAATATTTGTCACAAAGAGACTGGTAGATATTATTATCGCCCCATGGCCCATTTTTACCGCAAAATACGTAATGAGTAGGAAAGATCGCCCCGTAGTTATGCATGTCCATTTTTCATCGAGTTTGCTGTGAGCCGTTCTTATCATTCTGACCTCGTTGTGGCGGCGGCGCTCCTCGTGTTGCCCAGTAAAACACTTGAGTAGCTGATAATTCACAGTTCATGTACCACCAAAGGCCGGTACTGTAGCATTTGTTGATCTGCCTCCGGTACAGGGGGGCAAGTTCCGACTTCTCCGCTCACACACAGCTCAACCAAGCGACGTTATCCATTGTTCCCTCGCCACAGACAGCATCAATTCCAAGGTTCCCTAGCTCTCATGACCCTGTTTCACATGCTTGGGGTAGCCAGAACCGAGGCGAAGGATACTCTTATCATGTTGGGTTGATCGTCTCCCTTTACCACTATGTTGTCATTTCACAACGATACACCAACGAAACTGAAAGTCTAGTCTGCCAAAAATGAGATAGTTTTAATTCAGTGGCCCCTCATGGGGCATTCAGACACATCAACTGACGATGATTAAAGCGGCCTGAGAGGAGAGTCCGCAATTGGGTAACCAGACTAATAACGTAGGATCTCTCTAGTGACTATTCTCTGACCTATGATATTGAAGAAATGTTGCAGCCTTCTTATATCCCCAAATAATAGCCTTGGTCATCACTTGGTCACCACAGAAGCATATCTAGGTGCTTTAGGACTCAAGCTATGAACGTTGATCGGTCCGTGTGGAGATAAGAGCCGCGTTGAAGATGCTCAATGTTCATCACTCAGTGCATTGGAAAACGGTGGCCCTGCGTTCAGGATGTCTCGCCTGCTCAGTAGTCTGGGAGATTTTCATTCCCGCTCTCCCTGTGTTATTGCCAGACTTTGCCAAGCCCAGTGATCTCCAGGGCTGTCTTGAATAGTCTGACACCCATGAGACCCGCGCTAGGCTCGTGACATTCCTACACATCTGTATCTTCTGTGAAATACAGCTCGACATCCACTCGAAGTGTGCCCTACTGGCGAGGTATATTCATAGTCGCAAAGATATGACTTCACTTACGTGTCTTCATCTACGCCTTGAAAATCCGTTGGGATCCAATATGGGTTTGAAGAGCCGCCGCTTCACACCGTTGTGGTGTGTCGCTTTTCCTGCGCTGTTCTTCTTTTTCAGGTTCCAAAATGGAGGGCGCCCTTTACTTGCTGCTACCATCCCAGATTGGGCGGCACCTTGGACGTCACCAGCGGCATCGAACACATCCAGCCCCACGCCTAGACTCAACACGTCGTGGCACGAACAGATCGCGGCCGAGATGACAAACGACAAAACCAACCTAACCGCCATTCAGACCAGACACGGCATACTTGACCGGACACGCGTGGCGCTTTTGATGGAAAATCGGCCATTGCCGTATCTTGTGCCCCTACTGCTACACTTCCTGGCAGTCGTGCCCTCCGAGTGGTCCTTCCGATTCATGGGATCCGAAGCGTCCCTCGCCATGATGCGAGAAAACCCGACGATACGCAGATACATCATGCAGGAAAAGTTGTTCCTAGACATGATTCCCTACGAGATTGTGGACAACATCAACAGCTACGGAGGAGTCAACCGCCTGCTGACGAGCATTTGGTTCTATGAAGAGTGGATGTGGCCCGCAAAGTGGCTCTTCCTCTTCCAAGATGACAGCATGATCTGCTCGGCCTCGAGCATGACGCTCAACGACTTCGTGGACGAGGACTGGTCCTTCATCGGCGGCTCCGCCTACACGACCACGACGCCCAGCGGGACCAACGGCGGCTTCTCCCTGCGCAAGATACCACATCTGGTCCAGATGCTGCAGGCGCAGCCCTTTGATGACTTCGTCGCCGCTGGCAACGCCGCGGCCGAGGACCATTATTTCTCGACGTCCATGTGGAAGCTCCCCGGGACAAAAATGCCGATAGGTACCGAGGCAATCAGGTTCGGGGTCGTGATCCACTACTCGCCGAACAGCGACGAGATGCCTCTTGGGTTCCACCCTTACTCTTCGGATGGGATGTTCAGGGGCGCCGAGGGCCAGGCGAATCAGGAAAAGGCATATCAGTACTGCCCGGAGCTGGGCATTATTTCCGTCGGCCGCTGGGACTGTCAGTGCAGCCCCAATGGCAACAGACCCGGTGGGCTAGGGGGCTAAGTAAGGGGGCTAGCCTGACGTGTGTCAAATGAAGCAGCCACCTGGGGAACGGATCGCTAGGACGGTAGCGCTATGGAGGGTCGTTACAGGACCAGTAACAGGTCGTTCTGGTTATGAACCATTGTGCTTGAGACCGGTGGAGTTACTGTGCAGCAGCGCATAGAGTGCTGTAGATGAAGTCCGACGGCCGGGATGGAATGTAGTGTAAATTATGAAGAGCATGTGGCATCGAAGACGTTGTACTACTCCTCGGCTTATGCCGGGCCACCCTCGTCGGACTTGCACTGGTCGAAAGAGCCCGGAGCTGCCACTGCCAAGATGGCGCTCCCCTGCGCCTGAGCGCGCGGCATGAACTTGTATGGCATCGCGGCTATTCCCTGGTTTCCATCTGAAGTGCTGAAACTTGCGACGTCTGATGTACAGCAACCCCCTGGAGAAATCACCAACAGACACTAGCAGTTTCGCTACCGAACTGGCAGGTATCTTGCTAGCCAGCACAAAAACCCTGCGCCACGATGCTGGGGATTTTCGGAAGACATGGTCGCTCTCTGTCAGGAGACAGGCTGTTGGAGTAAATAACCATGGTCAAAGATAGACGATGGCCCAGACCCTGTCACACGAGTCAATGCGGATGATCTGTAAGTTGGAGGGCACCTCCCTAGGGCAGCAGTTCAAATAGCAGCATAGCACTGCAGGAACTTCGGATGACAAGTCTCCAATATAGATATTGATTCGACCTGGTTGCCAACCACTAGACAAGCTTTGCCGATTTCTTCCCCTCGCCCAGGGCCTAACATGAATTAACTAGCCATTCACTTCAACACATTCTTTTTTCTTTAAACTGTCTTTCGCTTCAAAACACAATGATGTTTTTATATACACTTCTTTCCGCCGTGACCCTGGTGGCTACCGCGTCTGCACAGGTGCAATTTCTCGGGGTCGCCATCGCCGGCGGCGACTTCGGCTGCCAGATAGACGGCACATGCCCGACCGGCTCGACACAGCTGCCCCTCGGCAGCAACGGAGGGGGCGGCGACGGCCCGGGCCAGATGCAGCATTGGGCCTCGTTGGACAAGCCCCTGAACCTGTTCCGGCTGCCCGTCTCGTGGCAGTTCCTCGTCAACAACAAGCTGGGGGGCGACCTCGACGCCAACAACGCCGGCAGGTATGACCAACTCGTCCAGGCGTGCCTCAGCACCGGGGCGCACTGCATGATCGACATACACAACTTCGCGCGGTGGGACGGGGGCATCATCGGGCAGGGCGGGCCGACGGACGACCAGTTCGTCGCGCTGTGGGCGCAGCTGGCGGCCAAGTACGCGGGCGAGGACCGCATGGTCTTCGAGCTCATGAACGAGCCGCACGACCTGGACATCGACGTCTGGGCCGCGACGTGCCAGAAGGTCGTGGCGGGGATCAGGGCCGCCGGCGCGACGAGCCAGATGATCCTGCTGCCCGGCACGAACTTCGACAGCGCCGCGACCCTGGTGTCGAGCGGGAGCGCCGAGGCGCTGATGAAGGTCACGAACCCGGACGGCACGACGGATAACCTGCTGTTGGATATCCACAAGTACCTTGATGAGGACAACTCGGGGACGCACGAGACGTGCACGACGGACAACGTCGATGCGTTCACCGCAGTTGCGGAATTCCTCAGGCAGGCCGGCCGGAAAGGAATTGTCAGCGAGACTGGCGCGTCCAGTGATGCTACAGTGAGTACTACTTGGTTCCGCAGTTTTCACGCATAACCCTCCTCCCCTCGTTCATACTACGTTCTCACTGATCCCCGATGGACCAATCGCTTATCATATACCTTGAAATAGTGCTTTACGAACTTCTGCTCGCAGAACAGCTTCATCAACCAGAACTCGGACGTCTTCATGGGCCTCGTCGGCTGGGGCGCAGGAAGCTTCGACACAAGCTACATCCTCAGCCTCACGCCGTCGAAGCAGAACAACCAGCTCGTCGACAACCAGCTCGTCGACAACCAGCTCATGCAGCAGTGCGTGATAGCCAAGTGGGTCGCCACCGCCGGCGCGCCGAGCTCGCCGGCGGCGGCCGCCCCCGCTTCGTCCGGCCCGGCGTCGCAGGTGACGGTGACGAGCAGGCCGATCGTGATGACGACGGTGGCGCCGACCCGGGCGACGAGCGTGCGCCAATCCATCGGCGACGCGACCTACACCATGACCATGTCGATGATAACGGAGACGGCGGGCGGCGACGGGGAGGGCGAGGGGCTGCTCACGGCGTCCGGGGGCCCGACCCTGCCTGCCATAGCTACTCAGGTGCCCTCCGCCTCGTCGGGCGACACTGGCGGGTTGGAGATGGCTACTGGGAGCCCGAACGGCACGGCCCAGATCACGTCGCCGTCGGGCCCGGGTGTTGTCACGGCTTCAGGGGCTGAGGAGAGTGCACGGGTGTCTACGTGGGCGACTATGCTGGCGATGAGTGTTGGGCTTGTGTTCGCCTTCACCATGTCTTTTTAAAGTTCGTGAGTTGTCCGCCGGAAGCGGGAGGAGATTAGTGATACCCCTTTATTCTACTTCGTTTGAAAGATATGCCGAGCCCGTGGATCACCCCGGAACCTCGTACTCGCGCTTTCCTTCCGTGCAAAAGAGGATCACGGTAGCATCCTTGGTGAATCCGAGCTCCTCTCGCGCTTCCGAACATGCCCTCCGCAGCGCTGACAGGGTGGAAGCGCCACAGGGGCCAGGCTGCAGGCCCATGGCCGACAGCTCACCCACGGCTGCGTGAGCTTCCTCGTCCGTGACGGTGATGTCCGCGTCGACCCCGGAAGCGAGGGTGGGCCATGCCGTCGACGATACTGTGCCGCAGTTCATACCGCACATGATTGAGTCGCCAGTCTCGACGGTCGTCATCTGCCCTGCTTCCAGTGACGCCTTCAGGCAGGCTGCAGTCGTCGGCTCAACTGTGATGACGGAAGCCCTGGATTGGCTTCTCACGGGGAACTGCTTGTAATGCTTGGTGACTGCGTGCGCGATTGAGCCAACGCCCACCGGGATGAAGGTATACGTGGCTGCCACGCCTCCCAGGGCCTCCTGGATCTGCAGGTCGGACTCATTCATCATCGTGCTGTACCCTTCGACGACCCACTGGGAGACTGTCAGCGCAACAGAGCCAGGTCAGGACTTGAGGAATGCAACGTACGCCAGGGAATGTCTGATATCCATCCCAGCCCATGTCCATAGCCAGGATGGCGAGCTCGTCCCTCTCCGACTCTGCCCGGGCCGCCGCAACGCCGTCGTCATAGCTACCGTCTACCACCAGCAGCTCAGCGCCCTCGGACCTGATACGTGCCCGTGTTGTTTCCGGCATGAAGCTGGGGACGTAGATTCTCGCCGGTATGCCGATGTACTTGGCCATGCGGGAGACGGCACGGCCCCAGTTGCCCTCGGTGCAGCTCACCAGGCTGAGCCCTTCGGCCCTGGCCATGGTCCCCAGGCGGGCCCAGAATTCGCTCCCCTGATTGTCTCCCATGAATGCTGCCGGGTCTAGGCGCAGTCTTTCTGCGACAGCCCTGAATACAGCCCACGATGCGCCGAGGATCTTGAAGGATGGCAGGCCAAAGCGATTGGACTCGTCCTTGATGAAGACATGGCCCAGTTGCAACTCCTGCGCCACTTGAGGGAGCGAGAGAAGTGGCGTCTGCTCGTAATGAGGCAATTTCTGATGGAAATTCAGTACCTGAGAAGCTGCAGTGTTCTTCTGGTCGTCGACAACAGCTCCCGCCGCTGGCTTGTTAATGAAAATGGAGCCCATGCTGGGTGGTGACGTGGGTCAAGGATGGAGGAGACTGAGGATGAAGGCTGAGAGTGAAGCCTGGAAGAACAAGATGTCGGCTGTTACAGTGTCCACATGGTGTACCGGCCCGGGTAGACTACGCTTGATCCTTGCTCAGGCTCTGTTCCGGCACACTTGGTTGTTAGCTGCTAACAGGATGAAGTAAAAGCGCGGGAAAATTATTGTGTTTTCTCTGATCTGGGCAAGCCCGAGCGCCGAGAACCGAATACCCGGACCGGTGGAGGTCAAGGGACATTAGTCAAGTGTCAAGCAAACCACCAGCACGTTCTCAATCTGGGTGCAGGAAAAACACGAGCCGTGTCCAGCTAGCAAGCTCCGGGTTGCGGAAGCTTCTTCACGATGGAGGAGGCCCAAGCTCCAGATCGTGGTCGGTCCAGCCCATGGTGTTGAAATTATACCAGCCCATATCAACGTCACCAATTGGACCCCCCCACCTCGCATTCAACTCGTCTGCCTTATCTTTCAGCCCTTCGGTATCCAGGATCTCCATCACCGTTCTCCACGCAGAGTTGATAGCCCCAATGATCCAGGCATGTCCCGAACTCAACGCCTCTCCGCCAAAGTGCAAGTGTCCCTTCCATTGCGGCGTCATCAGGTGAGGCATCACCGTGCTGAATTCGCCCGGCCCGAAGATGGCAAAGGCCCCGTTCGAGAACTATTTACCCGTCAGGAACCCTGATGAAAGAACAAAACGTGATGCGGAGTACATGATTTGACATAACACACGCGTTGGAAAGACCTACCTCAGATTGGTACCAGTCCCATGCGTGGATGTCCACGAACTCATCGCTTCGTTGTTCGTCAGCTCGAATGGCACAGGAACAAGAAGCTTTAAAAATTCATCAAGGTCCAGATATGGCTTCCTGGCAGACAGCAATGAACGGTACTCACTGGATGAATTCATAGCTCACGTTGTTCAGTGCAGCCAAGTTGCTCAGGGTGATGTTAGTAAGCTCCCTGAAAGCATCTGGCTGGAAGGCTAGCTGCTTCATGGGATCGTAACCCTTGAGGTAAGAGCCCAATCTAGAGGCGTCCTGTGCCCAGACGTAGGAGCCGATCATTGTGCCTGGGGCGTCTGTGATATTAACCCCGTAGGAGGGATACACAGCTCTCCTGATTGGAAGATCCGTGAATGATTGGCCCCCTTTGAAATGCCCGCTGGGAAGAGTTTCCCACCTGCCTCATAGTCCGTTGTCAGTGACGACCGCGCATTATATCGTGGCGGCGATTAGCTTTGAGTCCATACCAACGCGTCTTGAACTTGACCCCTATCTTCGTGCTTGGGTCGTAACTGCGTTTGGTGTTAGCCGATGGATGCCGTTCAGGTTTCGAGGAATGAAAATTTGAACACACTTCAACTTCCTGATGGCGTTGTTTTGGAAGTATCCAAGCCCCAGTTCCGTCATGTTGATAGCTTGGAGAGGACCTAGTGGCACGGTGGAGATTACATGGGCATATTCATGTGCAGCGGTATGGTTGATGATCACTTTGAGAGTGCCTTTGTCTCCGGCTCTGATGTCGGTGACCCTGTTGTTGAGAATGGGTTTGTTGCTCAGAGTCAGTGTCATTCCTTTCGTGATCATGTCCATGCCTCCTTGGATACAAGTCCAGTTACTAATATTGGTGCTCTGGAAGATCCATTCCTCCGAGACGGATTGCGACAAACTGTACACTGCTTTTGTGTCAGACCATAGGGGTTGATACGGACTTCTGCGAACTGTGGTGTAGAATTACTTTCAAGCCAGAGCGAAGACTGAGGTAGAACTAACCATTATAGTGCCCTGTGGCTTCGTTTATGGCCTCCAGCCAGTCAATCTCATCCATCGTGAAGCCTTCCTTGAGAAGGTAAGCCCGCACGGACATGAAGTCATAGTCCATCAGGTGGCTCCATCCCTGCGTGTTGAGACCTCCTGCGGTATCATTAAGAGAGTCCATGAATTTTTCGATCGCCCGGGCAAAAACATGCGACGACCCTCGTTCGCTGAAGGGGTAGTCGGGGCGATTATTACGAAGCAGTTTGACATTGAACTGATCGGGGCTAGTGGACTCGTTATTGAAGGCCAGGACATTATTGAACAGGCGGAAGGTTGAGTTAGCCTTGAATATGTAATGGACCGGGACTACTTTGTCTTTCTTTCCCACATTGGGGTGTGAGTTGATGTAGGGAATCAGACTCCAGTTAGAAGAGCCGATTATTCGCTCCATGTAACCTGGCGCCATTGGCGGAAACCGCATGGCTCCCACGTCCTGAGGTTCTGTGTCAGGCAATCCCAGCCGAAAGTGTCCCCGAGAGAACTCACATAGTAATCATAGTAGTCTGGGTCTTCGGGCTCGGCCTTATCCCACGCTTCTTGGTCGAACCGGTACGTGTAGATCCTGCCACCGATGCGACCAGAGCCCTCGTGGATGTCATAATCAATTCCAAGCCAGTCCAGCAACATAGCTGCGTAGAGTCCAGCCGCCCCGGCCCCGATGATTCCCACCTTCAAAGGAATATCATCTGGGGTCTTCACTTTGGAGTGGTTGCCATAATTCGAATTTCTGACAACTGCCTTGAAAAGGTCCGAGCGGAGGTTACCCGTGGCGGCCGTAGGATCTTGGCCGGGGTTCTGATGAGCTGAAGCAGCACACAGTGCAAGCAAGACTGAGGAGACAGACGCAACGAGAAGTCGAAGAAGCATGGCTGCAGGTCTGGGATTGGACTTGACACTTTGGTGTTGGCTTAAGAGAGAGCAGAGCTAGGAGACGACTTCGATGGAAAGATGACGTCCTTGAGCATCGGAAACAGTAATTGCTTGGAGACCAAATTTAAAATCCACGAGTTGGGCGTCGGAGGTATTTCATCAAAACTCCATAAAGCCCTAATATGTCCGCACTCATACGTACTTAGTAGGCCTTGTCGACGGGTTGACAGCCGATGTCAACAACACGAAATGAGAGAGGCTCACAACATCAAGGGCTGGAAGCGCGTGTTGCATCCTATATTTCTGTGTCTAGTACACGGATTCAAAATCGGTAGATTTAGCCAATGGCTTTGGTATCTGATGCTCTTCGCGGCTTCATCAGTAGCACTTCTGACGGGAAGCACGTAGAACACGGTCGGCCAGGCTCCTTGTAATGAAGCGATGGTAGTACAGACTTACTGCTCTCACACCGGCTGTTCCCTCAGAGGACGAATCTGGCAGACATGCAATTTTACAAGCGAAGACCCGGGTTCACAACCTTTCATGGTAGTATTACATGTGCGTTCTTCTGGGCAGTCTCTTCAATATTAATCAGCACATTTCGACCACACCTGCCTCACCTCTTTCACCTCGTTCAACCTGTGACAACGTTGGAATGCATGAAGCCTTTTGACCGAGAAAGCTGGGTTATTGACTGCGTCTTGTTGACCATAATATGCGCAATGACAGTAGACCACAGAATGATGAGCAAAAGTAAGTTGTTCTCTTTCAGTTGGTCTCATTTGTTCATGCCCTCCAATGGGTTTTCTAGCCTCATTTACTTCTCTACGGGTTAACACCTGCTTGAATCATGTCAGATGCAAGGCAGGTGGCACCAGCTGCAGGATTTCGCACGTGACTAGCATTAAAGTTGCGGTAAGGATTTCTCGTACTCCGTTCCAACATCTGTCCTGAAACGTTGTACTTCGTGATGGTGGACGCGATACCGTTGCTGCTTTGCTCGCAACGTCTTCTTGTAACCCTGGGGTAGAGACCCACAAGTTGAGTAAGCCATATGTACTCATTGATAACATGTACCGGTGTGTGCTATAAATAGCAAAAGTAGGTGCCGAAAGCCTCCGCCAACTTGCCCACATTGGGTTACGTCCCACAGCAGCGTACTCGGGACTGCGCCTGGTTCTTGGCAAAAAACGAGCCCCCCAAGGCCCCCTTGACGACGTTGGATGCCCCCTTACATTGATTTTGAGTACAGAAGCTCCGAACACTTTCGTATAATGAGCCGATGAGGTACGAATGACAGACCGCTGACGTCCTCGTCACACTCCGCAAGTATAAATTTTGCCAACCCATCTTGTTCGGCCCCAAAATCTCGGCACCGGAGTCACACGCGATGACAGGGCGGCCGGTGCTACGAAGGCCACACAGAAAGGCAAGAACAGGTTGTACGCTCTGCAAGCGTCGACGCGTCAAGGTCAGTAGCAAGGCCACAAGGCCGACGTGTCCACCAGACAAACGATCCTGATAGATGGACAGTGCGGGGAGGAAAAGCCGCGATGCAAAAACTGCGAGGCTCATGGCGCCGAGTGCGTCTACGAGGCGGTGACATCACGGCGCACAAAGCCAAAGGACGCTCCTGCGACCTCGAAGCCGAGCACGCCCGGCACCCCGAGCACGCCGACTGGTCAGGATGCCGGTCCGATGTTCACCCTGGAGCATATGGAGTTGCTACACCATTACACCGCCTCGACAAGCCTGACATTTTCTTCGACCGCGCAGGCGAGAAAGGTATGGCAGGATCAGGTGCCCCGCGTCGCCATGAACGCCGACTATGTGCTTCAAGCGCTGTTGGCCGTGTCCGCGCTCCATCTTTCCCAGATACGGCCACATGCCAAGAGTTCCTACTGGTCAATGGCCGTGCAACTGTATGACGCGGCGCTCGGCAGAGCACAGAGGGAGATGGAACATATTACCGAACAGAACTGCACAGAGTTGTATATCTTCTCAACCCTGACATGCTTTTACTCTTTGTCCCAGAATGGGGAGCTCGCGGGACGGTCGGGTTACGGTGACAGCTTCGAGGACGAAGACAGGGATCTTATCGGCTGGGTCTTTCTGTTTCGAGGCATCAAGACACTTCTGAGGCTGCCGGTACGGGAGATTCTGCACTCTGGACCGCTGGCTCCCATGTTCGAGCAAGGCTCGAAACGCGCTATCAAGGTACGCGCTAATCCAACACCTGACCAACACCTCATCACGGACGAGCTGCGCGATATAGTCCCGGATGAGGCCGAGCGGGCGATCTACAGAGATGCTATACATCATCTCCAGAAGTCATTCCACGCCGTCTATGGCCGATCGTGCGGAGAAGTTGAGACCACCGACATATTTGTCTGGCTCTTCGACGTGTCTGATGAATACATGGATCGTCTGCGGAGACATGAAGGACCCGCCTTGGCCATCTTCATCTGCTACTCACTTCTCGTCGGCCAGCTGGAGGGCATATGGTGGGCGAGGGGATGGGGACAGTGGATATCCGTCAAACTACGAAGCAGGCTACTCAATAGAGAACGCAGCTTCTCGGGCAGGCTCATGGAGTTGCTTGCGTTAGTGAATGAGAACAGGCAAGGGGACGTTGACGGGATCGTAGACACGGATGGAGGCGGATCATCAGCTACGCCCGGGCGCGTGGAAACATCAAATTGACAGGTGTGAATAAGAGTTGCCTTCCCAGTATGGAGGATATAACAGCACTTGATTAAAACCGAAAAGAGCCACAGGGGGGCGGGGCCTACATCCCCGGCTTTTGCCTCCGTGACTAATTCACGTCGGTTCTGGAGGCACTGACTGGATCGATATCAAAATCACCTTGCTAGCCACGTCATCGAAAGCCGAAACCACCCTCATACTCGCGCCGTCACTCGAGCAACTGCGCACCCTCATCGTCAACATCCCGCCCCGCCCGCCTCCGGGATCAACAGCCCTAGGAGCCCAGCCTCAGCGAGCAGCACGATCCAGAACGGCCAGTGCATCGTCGCCCGCACTCCGTACTCCAGAATTTCCACCGGAACAGGCTAATGCATTTGCATTCCGTGAATCAGCACTTGAGAGCAGTGGTTTTTTGGGGTTCAGACTTGGGCAATGTCTACCGAAATTTCCCCTGGGTAAACATTCAGCATTCAGAAATACCTAATTACCATTAGTTCTAGTAAGCGCTGCCTGAGCCTCAAAGTTTCAGCGTCATGCCAGCCGCCGCCTTACTTGATGTGCCACGGCAGGGACTTGAATAATCTGGAGGAACCACGACTGTGTGGGGACGGCTCACCCGTTCTTCTATTTAGCAGGGCCCGGGATTGTAACCCGAATATGGAGTCAAGGCCTGCGACCAGTTATGAAGATGCCTAGATAGTGCTTACATACCAATAACAATGGAAGGGGGTCCCCGGTAAACGACTAGGTGCCCCTGCCAGTGGCTACGAGTAATCTTATTGTAGCCTACACATGATTTTAAATATCTATATACAACCTCCAGAGGTTGACTGTCTAAACCATCCAGATCAAAGCTGACGGGCTAGTTCTTGTTCCGGCGATCATGCTCTCACATTTCTCCTGGACTGCGGTAATCGCAGCTTCGGCCGTTCGATGCTTTCCCTTGACCAGGGACAATGCAAACTACGACTACATAGGTAGGCCTTCGTGTCTTCCACCGGAAAACGTCCTCGAATTGCAACCTGAATAATTCACAGTTGTCGGTGGCGGTACTGCCGGTCTCACGATTGCGGCCCGACTGGCCCCTCACTTCTCCGTGGCAGTGGTTGAGGCGGGGGGGCTCTTATCAGGACGATACGGGGAATCAAAGTGTGGTTCCCTACTACGCACTAAACCTGCCTGTCCTCTCGACAGATGCTGATACTTACCAACGCGACCCCCTAGTCGACTGGGACCTCATCTCTGCCCCGCAGCAAAGCGCCGCAGGGCGGAGAGTCCACTACGCCAGGGGCAAGACGCTGGGAGGAAGCTCGGCGCTCAACACACTGGCGTATGTGCGCGCTTCAAAGGGTACGTATGACCTGTGGGCCGAAGAGGTCGGCGATGAAAGCTACCAGTGGGACAACATCATGCGGTTCTTCAAGGCGAGCTGCCAGTTCACACCACCGGACTTGGAGAAGCGCAACGCTGCAAACGCGACTCCCAGCTGGGATGCTGGTGCATTCTCTTACGATGACGGCAATCTCGCCCCCCCAAGGCCGCTGAATGTGTCCTTTGGTAACTGGGTGGACCCTTCGACTACATGGCTCGCGCGTGGGCTGCAGGCGATCGGGATGGCTCCTGCGCCGAAGGGCTTGAACAGCGGCTCGATCAATAATTTCGGGGGCTGGACGACATCTACGATCGACCCTCGGGACGCAACTCGGTCTTCCTCTCAGACGAGCTACCTGAGAATGGCAGACCAAGCGACTGGCATTGTAGTGTACTCGCATAAGCAGGCAACAAAGGTACTGGTGGAATCCAGGAGGGCCACTGGTGTGGCAGTCGATATTGATGGAACGGAATATACGCTGAGAGCGAAAAAGGAGGTCATTCTCTCAGGCGGCGTGTTCCATTCTCCCCAGTTATTGATGCTCTCGGGTAAGCCAGACTCAGCCGAGACCATTCGGGATCGGGAGATCTCCTACCTACTGCGTAAAAAGAGCCAATGAGCTGATCATAGCTTGATTCTCAATTCAGGCATCGGACCGGCCGAAACACTTCGGTCTCTCGGCATTCCGGTGGTTCAAGACCTCCCGGGCGTGGGCCAGAACCTCTGGGAGCAAGTAACGTTCAACGTCCTCCAGGAGATCAACACGACAACAGCAGGGATGTTGGTAGACTCCCCCGATCCAGCAATTCGGGAAGCTACCCTAGAGCTGTACCTCGACGAGCAGGCCGGGCCCTACAGCCAGGCGGGCGGGTACTTCTCCTTCGAAAAGATCCCCGAGGCACTCAGGACCAACTTCTCCGCAGAGACACAGGACAAGCTCGCAGCTTTCCCGGACGACTGGCCAGAGGTGCAGTACATACCCTTTGCTTTCGCCATCCCCTCGAGCTCGGGAAGCCTCCAGACAGTTGGGAGCGTGAGTGCGACCCTGTTGGTACCCCAGTCACGCGGTAATATCACCATATCCTCCCAGAGCATCAAGGACCCTCCGGTCTTCGACCTGGCCTGGCTTGAAGACCCTGCGGACGCCGAGGTCGCTGTCGCGGCTTTCAAGAGGTGCCGCGAGGCGCTCGCCGACCCTGTGCTCGACCATGTCCGCGTCGGCGCCGAGATGGCACCGGGCCCGAACGTGACCAGCGACGAGGAAATCCTATCGTATCTTCGGCAGGTGGTGTCCACGGTCTGGCATGCCAGCGGCACTTGCAAGATGGGGAAGGGGGGTGATGTAGATCCCATGGCTGTGATAGACGCCCAGGCAAGGGTCTTTGGGGTGGAAGGGCTGCGTGTTGTGGATGCGAGCTCGTTTCCATTTGCTGTACCCGCGAATCCGCAGGCGACGGTTTATATGTTTGCTGAGAGAATTGCGAGCGATATACTTAATGGACGTTGAAGAGGCTTAGACTATGATAAAGAAACTACTAAATTGATCACGTTGGTTCCCGCTCACCATCTGTGTCCCCTATCCTTCTTGGTTATGGCTGGGAAGGTCTGTGTTGGCAGTAGGAACTGCTATTCTTTGCTTGACTCATAAAGCTCAGACTACCTTCGGAGTACCTTTGTGCGATCATCTCTTGCTTCGACTTAGACCAAATTCGAGACGAGAAACGATTGAAGACTGGGTTATTTAGCAAGTGATTGGCCTCTATTCACGTATCATTACTCCAGATCTCTAGGAGATAGTTGCTAGCAAGTCCATCAAACTTATTACACCTCACTGCATTTATTAGCAGAGTATCACAGGACTGGCCGCGCTGCTGGGAGATATACCCACCCACGTACTACAACGTACTCACGTACGGGTCACGCGCCCAGGGGAGTATCCAGCATATTAATAGCAGCCAGTATTTTATATTTCTCGGCTCAAATTTCAACCTGATATCTGGTCCTAGCATGCCTTTGCTGTATTACGTGCAACATGAAATCTTCGGACTTCTCAATGCATGGTTCTGGTACTATAGAACTTCAATTTGATCGTGCATCTATAGATTCTTGGGCGATTGGTTTAGGGGTATAATGTTCGCTTCGCAAGTGACTTTTCTCAGCTGAATAGCTGTAGAAAGTCGTGTTATGAGTGCGAAAGGTCGCCGGTTCGATTCCGGCATCGTCCAATTTTGCTGTCTGGTGTTGCTTAAATGCTATTCCATTGGGGGTGGCTGAGGGACGTGAAATTTTTTTATCTCTACCGTGCGTCACCTACCTTCCGACTCCCGTACCTTCCGCCCACACAAT